>JAPKLX010000372.1:59317-84493 GCA_026898415.1 Leonotis leonurus
GGTTAAGCGTGCTTGGCTTGGAGCAATACTATGATGGGTGACCTACTAGAGCTTTCCCTAGTGAGTTAGATAGACAGATGGTATTTTATTATCTAAGAGTAGATCACTATAAGTAAGTTTGAAAATTCAAAATCCCTTTTACAATGTGGATCTAATAAAATCTAGACGCAACAGATATCTTAAACCAACATAAGGCAGGAGACAGCGAGCTGTTAATCTGTGAACAGATCGTAAACACGATTTGTTCAGAGTTTAACTCTCACTGTCATTACAATGAGTTTAAGCCTTGTGAGGGTATAGAGAGACAAGCTAAATAAGAGTAATACAGATAGTAAGAACTATACCATTTGCTTCATTTCAAAACCCTAGTTGTTCCTTAACATATCACATTGATTTTAAGATACCATATTTTAACTAAGTGTTGTTTCGAATAACATTATCAAAACCAAGATAAGATTGTGGGGTTCCCAACAAGTGTGTTTGTTCAACATGTTCATGAGTCAACCTAGTAAGTAACACTGATGGGCTATTAATAGATTTTAGGCACCTTTGAGGTACATTTGATGTGAGTCTCATTTACGGAGTAGATATGAGTTGTTTTTTGGAATGCCATTGTGGCTCAAACTTCGCATGTGATACCAACAGTAAGAGGTCCATGATAGGTTATGCATTAACTCTAGGTGGAGCTGTCGTGAACTGAAAAAAAACTTTATAGGACAATATGATTTTGTTTACTATAGAGGCATAGTAAATGGTGTTTAACGAAACAACCAAAGTAGAATTTATCTTAAAAGTTTGGCCAACGATCTAGGTTTGAAATTAAACATTATAACTATATTCTATGAAAATTTAAGTGTATTGGGAACCCCACAAATTTATTATATTTTGATGATATTTATTGAAACAACACTTAAATTTATATATAAGCTTTTTAAAACAAAGTGATCAATATAACCTATTAAAGAACAACTCGATTTATAAAAGAGCAGGTCGATCTTTAAATGACCTGCATTATCTTTATGAGCTAACTTGGACATATTGATTACTAAGACAACAGGCCTAAGTTTATATTTAACAGCTTGCTGAAAGTGTAAAGGAGCAGGTTAATTATAACGACATGTCCCTAAATTAGCAGCTAGTTGGTTTCCTACTTTGATATACCTGTTATGGTTCTATACAGATCGATGTTGTCAAAAGGGAGTTTCAATTTCCAAACTCACTTATATAAACGATCTATTTTATCTAACGGCAGATAGGACAGCTCGATAGAATGTAAAGAGTAGGTCGATCTCAAACAACCTGTCTTATAGTGAACAAACTGCATCCTATAGAGTTCAACTCAGAAATTAAGGTGAACAATCAAAGTATCAACCTGGTCTCAAGCAGGTTGATTCTTGAAAACAGGTCGATGGACAGCTCATTAAGCTGCTAAACAACCTGCATCTAGTTGATCCATACGATAACTATGGTGGACTGCCGACATACCTAAATTTGTCATAAGTCAACCATCTAGTGATTTGTCATATCATCAGAGGATATTTTAAGGAATGAAGTAGAAGAATATCAAAGTAGAAGTATGACATATCATTCCATTCCTAGCAAATCCTTGGTAAATCACGTGAAAGGTGGAACATACAAGCAATGCACGTGGCGCATGTAACATCACCTTACAATGCACTTAATGTTGCATTTAATGCGACGGAGAATTACACTCCATTTCTCAAACGGCTAGTTCCAGCAATGGGGCTATAAATACCACATTTCTTTTCCAGAAAGAGTACGAGAAATCTGCCATTATCAAAGCTCAAAACTCTGCTCATATTTCTTCAAGCCTTCAACGTTCAAAACACTTCTTCTTGATTTCTCTAAGTGTTTAACTAGTTGCTTGAAGTTTTTGTTTTTTGACTCAAACTCAACGATCATGGTTGTTAGTTTAAAGAACAATCTGAGACAACCACATACCATACTAGGGAAGCAACAAGTCAAACAACCAGAAATCAACTTCTAGAGGAGATTCAACATCCATGGAATTGGTTATCAACAAGCTAAATTATATATTCGCCAACATCATCAAGCTGGTTTTCAACAAATACCGGTTGGTACCTCTCACCAACGAGTTGTTCCTAAGCAGAGGAATGATCACAATAAACCTGCTCCACAGAAGCAGAAAAACTATCATCAAGCTGCTCCCAAGAAGCAGATCGTTTACATCGACTTCAGTGGGAAACAGATTAGGCCTTCCAGAAATGTTTCCATTATTAGACAAATTTGGGTTCCAAAAGAAACTCATGAGGAAGGATAGAAACGTTATTTTCATTTGCAAGTTAGGAAAGAGAAAATGAGAATGCATGTAGCTTGGGGTGCGGTATGGATCATTGATAGCGGTTGCTCAAAGCACATGACGTTGAACAAAGAATTGCTTATTATCTATAATGAGTGCGTTGGACCACAAGTGACGTTTGGAGGAAACTCTAAAGGTTATGGCGACCTCCAAGTTGGTAACACCACTATACTCAATGATTTATTTGTCGATGGTTTAAATCATAATATATTCTCGGTCAGTCAATTATATGCTAATAATAAGAGAGTAGAATTTACAGCTTATAAATGTCTCGTGAGAAATATGGAAGGCGAAGAGATTCTTCTTACCGGGATTTTGTTGAACAAGTTGTATATCGTACAATGGGATGAGAAGATCGATACTTGCTTGATTACAAAATCCAACTAAGAGACAAACTGGTTATGGCAAAAGAGATTGAGCCACCTCAATTTCAAAACCATCAACAAGCTCGTGACGTATAAGCTAGTAGAATGTCTGCCTGGTCAAATGTTCGACAAAGATCACATGTGCGAGACATGCCAAGTAGGAAAGAAAACTCGAGCTTCATTTTCAACAAACGGAGCTCACTCCACAACAAGAACACTCGAGCTCCTCCACCTCGACCTCTTTGGTCATGTTACTCCTTTAAATATAAATGGTAGAAAATAAACTTTAGTAATTGTACATGATTTTTCTAAATTTACCTAGGTTCTTTTCATGTTTAAGAAAAAGGATATGTTGGAGAAGCTATCTGACCTTCTTGACAAGCTGATCAATCAAAAGGGAACATCCATCATATCAATAAGATTAGATTGAGTAACATAATTCATCAATTAAATGATCGAAACCTATTGCTCAAAGATGAGAGTTCTACATTAAACTTCAGCAACTCATTCACCCCAACAGAATGGAGTTGTGGAACGACACAATAGATCGCTAAAGGAAGCACCTCGTACGATGTTAAACTAAACTAACCATCCCAAGAAATTTTGGGCTGAAGCCATCAATGCGGCCTGTTACACACAGAATAATTTTGTGGTAACTCTACGCCATGGGAGGACTCCATACGAGCTATGGAACAACAGGAAGCCTTGCATCAAATACTTCCGCTCTTTTAGATGTAGGTGTTACATTAATAATAATAGTAAGTCTCAATTAAAAACATTTTATAGCAAAGCTGATATAGGAATTTTCTTAGGATATTATGAAACTAGCAAAGCTTATCGTGTTTTTAATAAATGAACCTTCATTGTGGAGGTAACACCCCATGTTGTATTTGACAAATCTACCTTTGAGGTTTCATAAATAGGTCGTTCTTCTCCAACAGCTAATGAAGCTCCAACATCGAGCTTAAGGAACTCCACAGACTAAATGCTTAAGAAATCTTACTATGGAGTTCAAGAAAAGAAAGAGAAGAAGAAGGTGATCAACCCTGCTGTAGAGGCAACATTGCAATGGGGAACAGGCCAAGGGGGAACAAACCATAGTGAATATCAAGCTGCCCTTCAACCTGCTCCAAAACTAGATCATCAACCACCTTTCATTTAACTAAGTAGTGACCTTAGTAACTTAAACCTTGTGATAATAACCCTCTCAATATTTCATCTACAACTTATCCAAAGTTTGATGATCCACTTGTTGACTCCGAACCTAAATTTTCAGAGGTGAAATGAAACGACGTCGACCTCATTGTTGGGAACCCAACTAATAGAGTTAAAGCTCGAAGTATGCATGGAGAAAGTGCATTACTCAGCTGCTATCTATCTCACATAGAGCTTAGAGATGCATTTGAAGCTTTGTAAGATGCAGATTGGACCAATGCAATGTAAGAAGAGCTGAATGAGTTCAAGAGAAACGAAGTTTGGTATTTGGTTGATCGACCTACGCATCAAGGGGTTATAGGAATAAAGTGGATCTTCAAGAACAAGAGAGATGAAACAGGAGAAGTGGTGAGGAACAAGCCAAGGCTAATTGCAAAGGGCTACCGCCCATAGGAGAGAATAAACTTTGATGAAACATTTGCACCTGTAGCTAGACTAAAAGCTATCAGGTTGTTTCTGGCATATGCCGCATATCAAAGATTTAAAGTGTTCCAGATAGAAGTTAAGAGTGTCTTCGAAACAGGATTTTAGAAGAAGAAGTTTATGTGGAACAACTTCTTGGGTTTGAAGAAGAAGATAAGAGTAAGGTCTATAGGATGGCTAAGGCCGTGTATGGTTTGAAACAAGCTCCTCGAACTTGGTATGAAACCCTATCCACCTTCCTGCTTCAATCGGGATTCAAGAGAGGATCAGTGAACAATACCTTGTTCACCATCAAAGTTCAAGATTATATCTTTTTAGTTCAATTTTATGTTGATTATATTATCTTTCGTACAAAATCTGAATTCCTTTGTAACAAATTTAGCAATCTTATGCAGGAAAAATGCAAGATGTAAATGATGGGAGAAATGAATTTCTTCCTAGGCTTGCAGATCAAATAATCTGCTGATGGGATCTTGATCAATCAATCAAAATATATCAACAACCTCCTTACAAAGTTTGGAGTGAAGGATAAGAAACCCATGAAGATTCCCATGAAGACTAACGGACAGATTTTCCAAACACTTATATTTTTATGTGAACTACATGTACTCAAGCTGTCTACATTAATTCTTCCTATCATGTAACAGCTTATCATATCAAAGAAAGTTCAAGTGTTTGATTCTGAAAAACAACTTGATGACAATATCTCTTTGTCCAGACAATGTTTTTATGCATGAATATTAACTACTTTTCATATTAATTGTTGTTTTATACTTAAGAAAAATTGTAAAGTGTGGTTTCGACATCATCAAAAATGGGAAAATTGTTGGGATTCCCACGAATTTATTAAGTTTTGATGATGCTTATCGAAACAACACTTAGATTTATTTATAAGCTATTTAAAACCAAGTTATAATATCCTTGTTAAAGAATAGCTCGATTAATAAAAGAACAGGTGGATCTTTAAACGACCTGTATTATCTTTATGAGCTAACTTGGACATATTGTTTGGGTATAAGTTTATTTTTAACAGCTTGCTAAAAATGTAAAGGAGCAGGTCGATTATAACGACATGTTCCCAAATTAGCAGCTATTTGTTTTCCTTCTTATATTTACATGTTATGGTTTTATACTTAATTTATTTTTCTGAGTTTAGATTTTATACAAACCGATGTTGAAAAAATGGAGTGTGAATTTCTCAACTCACTTATATGAACGATCTGTTTTATCTAGTTGTATATAAGACAACTCGATAGAATGTAAAGAGCATGTCGATCTCAAACAACTTGTCCTATAGTGAACGAGTTTCATCAAATAGAGTTTGACATAGAAATCAAGGTGAAGACTCAAAGTATCAACCTAGTCTAAAACAAGTTGATTATTGAGAACAGGTCGATGGACAACTCGTTTATATCAAGGTGCTAACAAACCTGCAGCTAGCTGATCCATACGATAGCTATGGTGGACTACCGAGATACATAAATTTGTCATAAGTCAACCATCCAGTGTTTTGTCACATCATCAGATGATACTTTAAAGAATGAAGTTCAAGAATATCAAACTAGAAGTACGGTAGATTATTCCATTCTTGGAAAATCCCTGGTAAATCGCGTGAAAGGTTGAACATACAAGCAATGCACGCGACGCATGTAACATCACATTACCATGCATTTAATGTTGCATTAAGGCGAAGGAGAATTACACTCCATCTCTCAAACGGCTAGTTCCAGCAATGGGGCTATAAATACCACATTTATTCTCCAAAAAGAGTACGAGAAATCTGCCATTATCATAGCTCAAAACTCTGCTCAAATTTCTTCAAGCCTTCAACGTTCAAAATACTTCTTCCTGATTTCTCCAAGTGTTTAGCTAATTTCTTGAAGTTATTGTTTTCTGGAGATCTTCCAAACTCAAACTCAACGATCAAATGTGATCAGTAGTTCGCTTTCTTCTAGATTTTAGTTTTCCGTTTTAGAAGAAATTATTGTAAGTTGTAAATGGGTCACGACCCTAAACTCGTGCACGAAGAACGAATCTAGTTTTGATTGTTCTTTGTGGCTCGTACTCAAAGAGTATAAACAAGCAAGAGTTAGTGGAGTTTCGATCTAGTTCTTACATTCCACTTTGCATATCATAATTTCTTAATCAACTTTCTTAACTACTTTGAGATAAAATAAAATCATTTTCATTAACAAGAGCTATTAACCACCAAACTTTTGCACACAACTTTGTTTAAGTTTAACTTGTTCTAAGTTACTATTAATCACGGTTAACCACTCTTATAAGTTCTTATTTGAGTGATTAAGTCTTCCTCATAAGAAAAATTAATCTTATTATCCAAGGTATCTTATAAATTAAGTGAGCTTAAAACCTTGTGTTTGTTAGAGATATCAAGAAAAGCTAAAATATTTTGAATTGGTGTATCCCCTCCCCCTCCCCCCCCCCCCCCCCCCCCAATGCACCAATCTAGCTCTTTCGGGACCAACAAAGTGTAATTTGATTAAGCAAAGATCAAGTCCACCATGAAAGAACAAAGCATATCAACATTTGGTATCATTTCTTAATGAATGAGTAAAGGATTAAGGTAAAGAAGGTCGGTACAACTGACGATCCAACTAACATGTTCACCAAAGTTGTCTCACATAACATGTTAAGACATTTCCTGGACTTGATGAACATCTCAAGCTAGTAGGTGTCCATCAGGGCACTTCTAAGTATGAGCAATGAGCTGCCTCATAAGAATATGAGCATCAAGTTGATGTTAATATATTGAGGAGATCATCTATCAAGGTGGAGATTTCATAGTCTTAACAATATCAGATGATTGCAACTCAAGATGAAGACTAGCATATCATTGTGAGTAGACCATCTTGGGTAGGTCTCTTGTCCACATGTGTTGGTTGTGAGAGCAGGTTGAGGTTGTTGTTAATCTGGGAATAGCTCGATTGGTGTGTGTGTGTGGGGGGGGGGGGAATACATCAATTATTTTAAACTTTATTTGAAGTTGATAAAGTTCAAGAGGCAAACTAGCTTAAGATAACAAGTTCGTTTCTCCAATATAGAGTGAGCTAAATTTTGGTTGAAGCTATAAGATATATACTCGATAAGAAGAAATCTTAAAGAGTGTTCTAAGCTAATGTTTTGTAATACATGAACACATAAAAAAATTATCTAGAATCTGAAATCTCGAGAACACAATTGAACGTAGAAAAAAGTTCAAGATTTATTGGCAAAGTTTCAGCACTTTGATAATCGGTATAGATTTTGGATGGAGCCTCAAGTATTTATAGGTCTAGAATTTGAATTCTGACTGTTGAGCGTGACTAATATGCATTTTAAGTTGATTGCTCAGGTATAAGGTAGTTGATACTTCTTGCTTAGTTCGCCCTTCTTGCCATACAGAGATTCATCTTCAAATCTCTTTAATTTCTTGATTGATTCGTTATCCATCTTGAAGGTTTGCTGATATGACAGATAGGACATGTTGTTGATGATATTTATAGGCAGATAAGTAGTGACCTTGTTGGTAGATAATAGCTAAATGGAAAGATAACTTTGACTGACAACACGAGCTACCTTGATTTCACGAGGTTGTTGTTTGAACCAGGTGACTACCAAAGTAGAATAAGTGACTTGGCTCATCCATGTCGGTTGATGGTCTTAGTGCTTCCCGATCAATGTAGAAGTTCAATTGATCTTATAGACAAGGTCCTTGTCTTTACACGGTGATCAATATACTAAGTAAGGCTACTAGTTAGATCACTATATACCAAATCGATACTACCGAGCCGTTCTATACATTTTAGATCTACCTCTGCAAATAAATAAGAGTAGTTAGCTTATCTCTATTACACTAGGTTAGTAGAGTGACCTGCTAAGAATCACTTAAATAAATTTTAATTAAGTATGTTTTGATAAACATAATCAAAATTATTCTTAAGGTTTCCAACAATTTTCCCATTTTTGATGATATTGAAACCACACTTTACAAGATAAACCTTAAGTATAAAGAAATAAGTGCACTGGGTTAGATCCAGGTAAGTAAAGAGCAGGTCTAAAGAAAGCAATTAAAAGTGTCTTGGCAAAAGAGTCATTGTATTCTGGTCAACCCAATCATCTTTCATAGATCCCATGATGTCTTTAAGACTTGAATGTTGATTAGAATTTGATAGTAATCACAATTAGGGATGACAATTTATCGGCGGGTACCCGACTTTAATAGGAGCAGGTTTGAGAGGTATTTAATATCCACAGGTAGGTTCGTGGGTATAATTCAATATTCATTTAGTTCGTGTGTATGAGTATGGATAGTTACTATCCATACTCGTGAAACTCATATACCCGCAAAAATTATCCACAAAATACCCGCTAAAATATCCACAAAATACCCGCGAAATACCCGTGAAATACTCATCTACCCATTTAATAATATCATATTATTATATTTTTCTTTAATAATATATTATATTTCATGGGTGATGGATACCCGCGGGTAGTGGGTATCCTTCGGGTGGTGGGTACGGATATACGTTGGGTGGAGAGTTCGCGGGTACCCACCAGATGACGGGCTTGAGAGATTTTTATACCCGTGACGGATGGCGGGTCAGGTGGCGGGTACAATATTTTTTCATAAGTGTAGGTATAAATAGCTAGTATACATTGCCGCCACACCCGATTCTCATCCCTATTCACAAATTTTTAAAGCTGTTTGCGAATAATTAAGAAATTTTTAGTGGACTTCCTTTAAAGTCCTAAATCGTGCATTGCGGAGCGTCCCAATAGATTTGTTATGGCTCAATTTATAGCAAAAATTAATGTTTTAAAAAATCTGTTGAATCATGATTTGATTGATTAAATCATTAAAATAGTGACCAACTCCGCATCAATTTTACCGGATACTAGTTCGGTTTATTTCATATTCAACCAGTTGCTATGCCGAAATGTCATAATATCGTGGCTTTGGTAGCAAGACCTCTGATACGACTTATATTGTATTTTTAGTATACCAAAATGTTACTGAAATTATTTAATAATAATTAATAATATTATATAATAAATAAATAAAAATAATTAAAATTTAGTATGGTATTATTGTATATATTGAAAATTCAATAAAAGCCGAGTACGGTATACAATAAAATGGTATACTTTAATATTGTTGTATAGGAAATGTAGAAAGTGTTATATTAGTTAGAGTTTATACCTTTAGTGAGTAGATTGAAGGCCGAACAAATATTGTTCGATTTGCTGTCAAGTGCTCTCGAGAAAGACTAAAAGTTGTCGTGATCTACGAAACAAACTCACAGAAAAGGTGGGGCGGGAGGGGTTTTGAAGATAAACTTTGATGCTCAAGTCAACTCGTAGTAAACTGAGAGTATAAGAATGTGTACTCGAAAATATAGAAAATAATGTAAGAGTTTAGAGTTAAAATATGTGTTGACCAATTAACCAGAGACACGATGCTAATTTTTATTATTTTATAGGGTAAACAAATAAAATACTACACGGACAAGATCCCTATCAGTTAAAATTCCTGGACAGGTAAATGGTCAATTCCAAAACAACACTTCAATTGATCCCTAAATTCAATTTTATAAAATATCGTTGTTAGACGGTTATTTTGATACCATGACGTTGCCACGCAACACATTATCGTTACCTCTAATCCATTAAACGCGAGCCAGAATTTGAGCTTTGCATAAGCAGAATCAAGCAAGTAAGACAGACGTCAGATGTGCCATGGCACATCAGAGTCCTGCCTACCAAACTTTCGGTTAAGACAAAATGGACCTAAAATTCTGATGCACCTTCAGGCCATGCTAACATTTTTCACGTGTTTGTCCTATTCATTGTAGGCGCCACATGTTACTTTGATGTGCCACGTAACTATATGTTGATATTGTTCTCAGTCATGTATATAATGAATTTTCTGAATTTTTCAATATACAAATGTCTTCAAAGAATTCATAACGTTATCATATCAAATATTCATGTTATAGTATGATAACATATTGAAAATTATGATATACTGTATTTTAGTTATTGAAAACATGTCAATACAAACTTAATTAGATTGAGCATTGGTATGATAATTTTCTAATTTAGAGAAATCATGTAGTTAATAAAAATGACAATCTTGAACCAAATCAATAAGATTCAAGTTTTCAGAAAGAAATATTTTCTACTAAAAATTAGATTCATAAATAAGATGATAAATGACAAAATGAAAATAAGAGTTCCATTCATGAAATTTGTGGAAAGATTGACTAATCCTTTAACAAGGGTTGCATTAGAGTATATGCTCCACAACTTAATGCAAACAAAGACAAGAATACATGACACGGGAAGGTTTATCCTTTAAAAATGTGGGATAAATGTATAATTATTTTTTGGTGTTTATTTTGAATGATAAGTTAGATTGATAAAATGTGTGATTGATTATTTGACGGATAAGATAGTTAAATTAGTTGAAAATTGAGTAATCCATCATTTATACTTCAAAGTAAACATTAGATTAACTTGGATTATTTTTATTAATCAATCATATCATGCAAAATAAACATATCACCTTAACACTACAAAAAAAGTTTATTTAGCAATGGAATTTTTCCGTCACTAAAATAAGAAATTCCGTTACTAAAGATGTTAGTAACAGAATTGTAACAGATTTATCCGTAGTAATATTGATGGTTGCTAAAAAAAATTTAACAACGGAATATATTCCGTTACTATATAGCAACGGAATTATAACGGAATTTCTGTTTCTAAAATGAATTTTTCAATTTTAGTAATAGAATTGTAACAGAAAATTTCGTTACCAAATTTTAACAATGGATAATTCCGTCATTAATTCTGTTACTAAAATTGAACAACAAATTCCGTAACAATTCCGTTGTTAATCCGTTAAAATTTAGAAACGGAAAAATTTTTCGTCACTATTCCGTTGCTAGAAAATGTGTTTTTTGTAGTGTAAATTTCTTCTTTTTATCCCTTCCTCCTATCTAAATTATAAATTCATCATTATTTTTCTCTTTCATCCCACTATAAGGAGGGATAATATTATAATTTAGAGTGGGATAATATTATAATTGGAGTTTATAATATTATCCCTCCTTAGAGTGAGATGAAGAAGAAAAATAATGATAAATTTATAATTTAGATAGGAGGAATGAATAAAAAACAAGGAAGTTAAAGAGTACTTATATTTTTATCACACATTTTTAAATGATAAATTTATACCTCAAAGAGAATATAGCCTAAATCTAATAGTTTATACCATTATTAATATAATATTATATATAAATATACATATATTAATATTACATATATTCAAGTTTGATGAAATTAAAATTTTCGATTCATTTTTCCACCCCAATACAGAGTTAAATATTCCTAGAATAAGCAATAACCCTGCCAATGCCAAGGCGTAGTAGATCAATGATTAATCCCTTTGGCCCCAGTATATATAAAGTAATGGATTCAGACATGCATACACATATCATAGTTATAAAATTCTATAGCTGTTGGAGATTGATCCACCTGTTTCTCTAATATTCAATGTCACAAGAAACAAAGAAGAAAGGAATAAAAAGAAATGATTAATGGGATCATGAACGGATTATCCGCGTTCTATTTAAATAACTTTGTTATACTGATTAATTGTAGCTTACGTCAATCATATATGTCACATAAATTTTTTCTTCTTATGTTTCATTTCTTTTTAAAATTATTAGAAGTATGTCATTAACCAAACTCAGCAAGTTACACAAGTCAAATCATATAAGTATATATGTTTGGGTTATCGGTTTTCAAGTACACAAAATTCGCATTTTTTTACTTTTAAAAAGAAGCATTATACAGATATTAATTTTTACACTAGTTGACACAATTTAGATTTTAGTGATTAGAGGTTGCGTGACGTCCCAATGGCACAAATATAATGAATTGACTATGACGGTGATTATTACAAATATAAATGTCATCCAAGTCGGTCATTATGACATCTATCGACTTGTGGAACGGGCGAAAATCAAATCTAAAGTTCCACGAAAATCAAATCTAAAACATTTCAAGGTGTGGGGTTGTCCGTCACAAGTATTAGAAAAGGACGTCGATAAGTTGACACCTTGTACTGATTTATGTCTGTTCGTTGGCTATTCTAAATAGACGAAGAGATGTGAGTTTTATAGTTTTAGAGATCGTAAGGTCATGATTAACACTCACACACGATTTCTAGAAGAAAACTTTGTGAACAATCACAAGCCCAATAACATGATAGTTCTCAAGCAATTGAGAAAGCTTGTCCAAATCGCCAAGAATCACAACCACCACCAACACCTACCCAAAGACTTGTACCACCAGCAGTAGAGACTCGTCGTAGTGGGAGGGTTATTCGTTAACCCGATCGATTCATAGGAGTGGGAGAGTCTGACTTGGTCCCTAGCCTATATGAATCGGACCCATTAAATTTCGATAAAGCAGTCCAAGATAAGGATTGTCACCTCTGGAAAGAGGCGATGGAGCCCGAACTGCAGTCATTGGTAGACAATGAATTATATGAGCTAGTCAATCAACCTGCTCGAATGCTGCAAAGCCATTGCAAGTAAATGGGTCTTCAAGTAGAAGCGACGACCAGACGGAAATGTCTTAGTCTTCAAAGCTAGACTAGTGACGAAAGGTTACACTCAAAAAGAGGGAATCGATTACGATGAAACCTTTTTGTGTGTGGTTATGCTTAAGTAAATTTGTATACTCTTGTGGGTTGCCGCTCATATGGATTGAGAACTATGACAAATGGATGTCAAGACAACTTCCAAGTCTTGAGAAAAACATTCATATGCAACAACCCGAATGCTATGCAGTTCAAGGAAAGGAACACATGATGTGAAAGCTTAAGATCGATGGACTTAAGCAAGCCTCACGGTCATGAAACTTTTGCTTCGATTAGGTTATCAAATTCTATGGATTTGATTAGTGCCCTGACAAAAGATGTGTGTACAAGAAGTGTGTGGGGAAGAAGATTGTATTCTTGGTACTATGTGTACACAACATCATCTTGATCAGAAGTGTCAAGAAGATATTATTGGACATTAGAGCATACACGTCCAGTCAAAATTTGATTTGATGGATATAGGAGTAGCAGGACACATTTTCGGGATCAAGGTCATCCGTGACCGGAAAAAGATAATGTTATGTCTATCTCATGAATCCTATATTGAGACGTTAGTTAGACGCTTTAGTATGCAGGAATCCAAGAAGGGGTTCTTATCCTATATCATTTTCTACACTAAAAAAATAAAAGTATTTTTCCCTCCGTCCCACTAAGCTTGACACTTTTTTTTCCGGCATGGTTATTAAGGAGAGTATATAAAGTAGTGTAAAAGTTATAAATGTGGTAGGGTTTACACCTTTTTGTAAAGATAACTTTTGTTAATTTTGGAGTGTGTCAAGCTTAGCGGGACGTTCCAAAAAAGAAAATATGTCAAGTTTAGTAGGACAGAGGGAGTACTAAATTAATCTCCATAGAATAGATTATTAACTAAATCTTGTATTCTTTATATTGCAGATCAACTATAGCTAATAAATCATAACTATGATTTGTGCTCAAATTTGTAAGAGCATTTATTTAATAAATCTAAGTATATGTTTCGATAAATATTATCAAGATTATTTCAAATGATTGCCAACATGACCAAATTGTTCTTAACACAATATTTATAAGGGGAATTATGTCGAATATCATATTTTATTAGACCTCACTATAATCATAGATCACTATAATCTATACTATAATACAAGTTCGGCCCAAATTGTCGACCTCAATCCTTGAAATCCTCTCAGCCTCCCATTTTTTTTTCTTATTTTTTTAAATTTTTTAAATTTTATCTATATATTAATCATATACAATATTATATATTTTTATTTCCATGTAAGCATATGATATTTATGTCATGTTTTTATTCATAGGTATATCAAAGATTGTATTATATACTATTCCATATTTAAGTATTATTTTAATAAATATAATATATACACATATATATATAATGATATATTAATTTGATATATATATTTTGATAACTAATATAATAATAATTTATATATATTATGTACAATCTTTTAAATTCTAATGGAAATTAATAAATTATATGAAAATGTCTATATTTCTCTATTAAATTATATGTTTTTCAAATCTAATAAAAATAAATTAGTAGATAGATATTTTAAATGTATTTTATTATTATACTTTATATTTATTTTCTTTTATCTTTAATCGTAAAAATTAACATTCCTAATTATTCGTCATACTAATTAAAGATATTCAAACTTATGTATTTTTTTGTTCGAATAAGTATTGAATTCAATTTATGTTCTTTTAATATATCACTATAACTATATATATATATATTATACTTATGCAAATTTATATATTATTAAAACTATTATAATTATAATCCTATGTGGCACTCTCAAATCAATCCATTCATATTTATCTAAATTCTCATAATTTTGAAATTAAAAAATCATATTAATCATATATAAAATTATATATTCTTATTTTCATGTAGTAGATGATATTTATGTTATATATATATATATATAAATATATATATATATATATATATTCTTATTACTCCATTTATCCCGCTAATGTGGCCACGTTTTCTTATTGGGCCGTCCGATTAAAAGTGGTCACTTTCCCAAAAAGAAAAAAGTTTTACATTTACAATACATCACTCATACTTTATTAAAACATACTCCCTCCGCCCCACTAAGCATGACACATTTTTTTCTGGCACGATTATTAAGGAGAGTATAAAGTAGTGTAAGAGTGATACAAGTGGTAGGATCCACACATTTTTGAAGAGATAACATTTTCTATTATGGAATGTGTGTCATTCTTAGTGGGATATCCCAAAAAGGAAAGTGTGTCAGGCTTAATGGGATGAAAAGAGTAATACTTTACTTTCTTAAACTTCATGCCGAACCCTTTGTGGCCCCATTTAGCGAGACGGATGGAGTATATTGTATTATATACTACTCTATATCATTTTCATAAATATAATATATATACACATATATATAATTATATATTAATTTTTTATGTATATTTTGATAACTAATCTAATAATAAATTATATAAATTATCTAAAACCTTTTCAAATTTGATGAAAATTAATAGGTTGTTTTACATTATTTGAAAAAAAAAATAATTATAATTTATAATTTATCACATATGACTATTATAACACATTTTTAATTATCTTATTATTATTCTAACGATTCATATATAATTTTCAATATAAATAATAAAAATTGAAAATTCATATTTTATACTAAAATATTAATATATAAATATAAAATAATATATAATATTCTTATTTATTTATATATCCTATATTAGATAATCTGTTATTTAAAATCTAATGAGAATTTATAAATCATAATATTACTTAAGATGATTATAACAAAACTTTAATTATCTTTTTATTCGAACAATCCACATATATTTTTCAGTATAGAAAATAAAAATTTATGAATCGTATTTTTTTATTAAAAATACTAATATATAAATATAAAGAAGTATATAATCTTCTTATTCATTTATATATCCAATATTAATTTTATATTATTTCATATTTATGTATCATTTTCATTAATATAAACAAATAGTTAATCAATATATTGATGCATTTTTTAGAATTCAATGGAATTGATTATTTTTGACTGTATATCATTATTAGATAATGAAATTGAGCTTCAATATTACCCCGCATATTAAATAATCTATTAGTGGGTATATGTTTTAAATGTTTTTATTATTACGCTTTACATGTATTTTATTTAATTTTTAATTCAGAAATTAACATTCCTAATTATTTATCATAATAATTAAAGATATATAAACTTATGTATTTTTTGTTCGAGCAACTATTGAATTCAAGTCATGTCATTTTATTCTCAATTCCACAATTAAGCCATGAATTTAGACAATTGTTTACACTCGATAACACACAAAATAATGAGAACTTTTAGATAGTGTTATATGACATCAACTACTCATTGACGTAAATGTATACATTATAGTTACAAATAACACTACAAAAAACACATTTTCTAACAACGGAATAGTGACGAAAATTTTTTCCGTTTCTAAATTTTAACGGATTAACAACGGAATTGTTACGGAATTTGTTGTTCAATTTTAGTAACATAATTAGTGACAGAATTATCCATTATTAAAATTTGGTAACGAAATTTTCTGTTACAATTCCGTTACTAAAATTGAAAATTTCATTTTAGAAACAGAAATTCCGTTACAATTCCGTTGTTATATATAGTAACGGAATATATTCCGTTGTTAAATTTTTTAGCAACCATCAATATTACTACGGATAAATCCGTTACAAATCCGTTACTAACATCTTTAGTAACGGAATTTCTTATTTTAGTGACGGAAAAATTCCGTTGCTAAATAAACTTTTTTTTGTAGTGTAAATAATTTAAATAAATTTTTCACGCCTAATAAAATTCATATATATATATATATATTTATTTACATTATGAATATATATATATATATATGTGCACATAAATAAATAAGTTCATATAATTTGAGTTTATTTTCATTAATATAAAAAATATTTGATGAGTATATATTGATACATATTTGATAATTCAATCAAAGTAATGATTTTTGGTCGTATATCTTTATGTAATACCCTCAAATTCTAATTAGTACTTAATTGCTAATTAGAGTTAAAAAGGCTTTGCATCCTTAGGGTAGAAAGTATAAATTTTAAAACTTAAAGTCCTTAGTTGCAATTAAAGAAAGGAATGACTTAAGCATGACATAAGCATGAAGTGAGAGCGTAAATATCTCATGTAGAGATAATCATCAAGAAGCAAATTTCTTCAATTCTCTAGAATAATCTAGAATATGGTGGAGAATTAGAGAATTTTCATATTTAATTAATTCTAAATTAAATTAATTATCATCTATATAAATATCTAAAGGTTACTATTCATGATAGATATCAAACAAAATTATCTCTTCTTCCTTCCTCAAGATTTTCGAAAATCACCTCATCTCCATACCCTAAAATTTTTCTTCTCCCAAGCTCCATAAGTGTGGTTTCAAGCTCAATCAAGTATAAAAATTAGCAAATTAGAGGTAAATGATGCTCTTTCATTATACTTTTAGGTGTTTTATTTTGGTGAAGCATGATTTTAAAGCATGATGATGGAGAGTTTAAATTTGAAGTATTAGTTATTATTTCATGATTAAAGCATGTTTAAGGTGGAAAGCATGTAGGAAGAGGAAGAATATGTATAAATAAGATGACATAGATGGAGATATGTCTTTAGGGTTTGAAATTAAATTAAGTTAATACTTGATATGCTATGCTTAAATTAAGTTGATATTCATGTAATTGAGCATGTTTAAACATAAGATTAGAAAGAAATTTGATGAAAAATCTAGGTACTTAATTTATGAAATTTTCGAAAATTAATAAAATAAATAGCTATGAGATTTTGATTTTATTTGTTTAAATTGATATCATATTTGAGCTTATGGGTATGATTAATGACTAGATTAATTTATTTAGAATTTTCCAAGCATTGGAAATGAATTTTTAAAAATTTAGTTAGTTATGGAGTTTCTAAGTTTAAGTACATGTTGATGCTATTTGAACTAAGTAATGATCTATTAGAGTTCATTGAGCTAATTAAGCATAGTTGAATTAAGAAATTAAAAATAGAGTCACTCTTATCTTAAGATTTTAAATCTTCATGGAGAAGGGCATAATTGAAATATATATATAGAGATTATATTTGTTTCGTTTGATGAAGTAGTTAAGATAAAGGATGAATATGGTGGCTAATGTGGATTTATAAGATTGTATTAGCCAAGTACATAAGAGTTAGAAATTATTAGTTTAGTAGGTAAAGAAGTGAAGTAATGACATAGATAAGATAAGTAATGAATGAGATGTTAGAATAGAAGGATGCAATAGCCGAAGAAATTACAGTTATACAAATTTATAATTAAGAAAAATATAAGAAGAAGAATGAGATTATGATTTCATAGAAAAGAGAAAGATTTCTTATCTTTAAATGTTTTAATTAATGTAAGGTTCAGTTGAGAAAGAGATAGAAGCAAAGAAAGAAAGAGACGAAGCCTCGGGATAAATAGATCAATCTATCCAGGTGGGCTTTCTAACCAAAGAAATGCACGTGCTAAAGAATTATTTATGCTTTGAGATGTTTATTATGTTTATAGATGTTGACTTGCCTGTTTTTGAGCATGTTGCATGTACCTATCTACGACAGAATTACGATATCGGCCCTATGCCGGACGAGCTGCCGGTAAGGGTTTGTGTGCACATTAGACCGTGAGCCGGTGAGCGTACTGGCCGGTCAGAGTGTTTGAGAGGGAGGCCTACCTCTCAACACTAGAAAGTAGATATGGTATCACTGATTTAAGATATATGTCTGCAGACACATTTGATGCATGTTTAGTTTTTATTGTTTTCAGAAAGAAAAGATATAAGTTTTAAGAAGCATATGCAGTTATTTCTTAAAGCCCTGTATATGCTAAAGTTGGCAAGTCAATCATATAGCTCTAAGAGCAAGTTTTAAATATTTTGGCATGTGTCCACTGAGTGCTTTATGTACTCACGCTCTGCATGTGTTTCTAAACATGCAGGTTGAGCTGGGAGATGGCGATGGAGCTGAACACTATAGTTATTTCGACATGTAAACTATTGAGTGGGTTATGGTTATTTTGTTGAATTTTGTTGAAACATACTTGTGAGCCCAGAGTTATATGTCGTCATACATATAACTCAACCACTCTTTCCGTTGTGAACCTTAGTTTTCTTTTGATTGTTAATCTGAATGTTTGGTACCATTATGTTTGCTCAGCTTATGAAATCCATGTTGGTAATTTCCTTGGTGAATCATCATGTTTAATCCTTCTTCTTAATTACTTGAGCTTTCCCTTTGGTAAATTGAAACCCGAGACCATAAATTGTTGGGTTTTGTTTTCAATAGAAACAGGGCAGCAGGTTGAAAACCCTTTTCTGTGCGTTTCATCTGTTCGAATTCAGGTAAAATGGGTACCATTTCAAAGATCTTTTCAATACCTTTCTAAAGGTTCTTTCGGATCTCAATTTGGAGTCCGGATGAGTAAGTTATGAGCCTTTGAAGTTAAGGTGTCGAACCTGTCCTGAATTCCTGCGAAAACTTTGATTCAATTTATCCTTGAGAATAAACTTCATTTCCCAGAGTTTCCTAAGTTAACCGAGTCATGGTCTAATTACTTAACTAAGAAAGGGTTAAGGAATTGGACTGTGACACTTTATTAGATATTGAAACTCAACTTTATTATTATTACCTACTTACTAACTTTTCTAATACGACATTTATAAAATTAGTGATGTGTAACACGACATTTATCGATTTTGAGATGAGTACGCATACATAAAATTCAAATAAATTGGTTTGATTTTATAAATATTGAAATATAGTTTATTTTCATTAGTAATGTTTATTTATAATATATATTTTATATACTCGAATTTATAATACATATTATTATATGGGCGTAAGACGAAAATTAATTGGTTCACGATTCTGAACATTAGAAATCGAAACCGAACCGCTTCATATACAGTTGCGATTCAGAATTTTAATAATCTTTGACGATTCGATTTCCAGAACCGCCGATTACGATTCTTTTGAACACCTCTAATAATAATGAGTATTAGAATCATTTTTACTTTCCTTTTAGAATGAATATGAGTATATAAATTAAATTCAAATATATGAAAATATATATATTAAGTTCTTAGTACGAGTTTACTAATAGACAAGTTTACGAGAATTTAATATTTATGATATATATATATATATATCAAATTATAAATTTATTTTTTCATTAATTTTAAAACGATTGCAAGTTTATCATAAACAAGTCAACATAATTAACGATTTTTACTATACGGCTATATTCTCTTTGATGGATAAATTTATCACGTCAAAATGTGGGATAAAAGTATAATTAGATTTCATAACCCTTCCTTTTTATCCATATCTCCTATCAAAATTATATATTCATCATTATTTTTCTCTTTCATCTCACTCTAAAGAGAGATAATATTATTAATCCAAATTTGGAGTGATAATATTATCCCTCATTAGAGTGAGATGAAGGATAAAAAACAATGATAAATTTATAATTTAGATAGGATGAATAGATAAAAAAAAAGAATGAATTTAAAGGCTAATTATACATTTATCCCACATTTTCATAGGATAATTTTATTCATTAAAGAGAACACAACCTACACATTTAGTATACGAATAAGTAGTTTATATATCTATGACAATAAATAGTAATAAACAAAATAATATGAAATACTAATTTTATAAAATATTAATCCCGCCTAATTTCGACTATATACTTAGATTCTTATAGCTAATGTATACACTTTTAACACGTCTGCTTGTGCGCAATGTGCAAATACTAATATTATATGTGGATAGATGATATTTACCAGACATGCCCAACTGAACAATTATATAAATCAAGTTTCAGAAACTCCCAATTACAAAAAAATAGCTCGTGATGTGTTTTTAACACAATAATCAAACAAATGAAACATACGAAAGAGACTGAGAAATGGAATCTTGTGTGTCAGCAGCCAAGTAGATATATGACTTATATAATTATAAATATAGTATTATTCGGAGTTTTGTCTGTATTTGGTTAATTTAATTGTCTGAATTGTGAAGGCAAAGGCAAATGCCACATGGGCCAAAGCTAACCTTGATGGATGCGCCAGCCTTCATATGGCTTTTGACTTAGTTATGGCCGGCGACATTTTCAAGAACATAATTAATTAGTTTCATTAAATCAACCACTATAGAAATTTATTTAGCATTTATTTATGAAATTATTACTTCTTTATTTTGATTCCACTATAAAAAAAAAATCACAATTTCATTTTTAAGTAAATATATCTCATTTTGTTAGATTGATTACTTAATTTCTTTTAATTATCACTTATAAAAGATATTTAATTATAAGTAAAATAGAGTTTTAATTTTACATTTTTAATATATTTATTAATTATCTAATAATTTTTCTTATAATTGTAACATACATATTTAATTAATAAATAATAAAATTATTATTACACTAATAATGCATTAAATTCACTCATTAAAATTCGGTTGAATCTCTGTATGCATTTTTTTCGTGCATATAAAAATATATATTGTCACTTTGGTTTGCATATGAAATTATTATTATTCAATTTTATTTTCATTTTTTAAAATTTGACTCATTCTCTAAATGCAAATAATTTATTTAACAATAAATTAAGTTGATCTAAACTCCACTTAATACGTAATGTATTTCAATTCAAACTTTTTAAATGCATGTTGAGTCCAATTTGTTGGTCTTAGGAAGAGTAGATTTGGTGTATGGGGAATATACTAAATTTCAAATTTTTTTGATTGCCTTAAATAACAGGATTGGAAGGTCAGCTCGCTGATATACTAGATGAGCTTGCTTAGATAGCAGGTCAACTCTCTGTGTGAAAGAGAGGTTGATCCGTTGAAATAGATGGTCTCAATATCAAAGTGATAATCTATACTTTAGCAGATCAACTGTGAAGGGATAGATCGTGTGCGGAAGCGGTGATCTGTCGGTTGCACTTATACTTAGAAAGCACGTAGTTTTCTAGTCAAATGTTCTTTAGACATATTTATTGACATACAAATGATAATTTGTTATTTTGAGAACAACTCACTGGTGAAATATGAACAAGTCAAGCAATATGAATGAAATATTGAAGGTAAAGAATACAATAATTTAACGTGGTTCAGGAAACTCCCTACATCCATGGTCGATCAATACTAGATCAATGAATCTCTTAATATTAGATTCCTCTCTTGTTTATCTTATTGAGTACGACCCGAATCTATCTTATTTATAATCACCGCGGATGAGATTGCAACTCTCTTATTTGTCCTCATCGATAAGTATCTTGAAATTTTAATGGTTTCTTTTTTTTGTAGTTCATCTTTTCAACTCTCTTGCATAACTTAATACAAAATATATAAATGGAGGGACTCTAGAACTAATGACTTGAAGTCTTTATGTATTGTTGTATAGTTCTAGTTGGATTTTCTCCAAAATATATGAATTCCTCAATCTTGATATAACATTTGAAGATTCGAATAATTTATGTAGTGTTTAGACTCTCTTAATTTATGGAAATCTACTCTCTTTATTATGGAGGATGACTGAAGTATTTATAGGCATAATATTTGAAAACTAGTCATTGCAGCAGCATTAAATGCAAATATGACTGTTGGATGTTGACTGTAATTCTAGCCGTTGGAGTTTGTCCCGTGTCATGTAATGTGACATGTTTGACAGGTGGATTGTGATCCATTTAGGTAGATTGATAGCTTCCTAAATTTGTATGTGAACAACTCATTAGGAACACATAACAAGTCATCTCTTGATATACACTTTAAGTTGTCTCATGTATCTGCACTCCTCGCAGGTCATTTTTCCGTCTTGTTCAGCTCTCTATCAGCTTATCTGATTGATTCGTTTGGCCGATCGTCTATTTCTCTTGATCTACTCTTTATCATGTCACCTAATCCTTTTGTCTGGGTCAATCTGCTCATCAAGCAGGTCGAATCTTGTACTCTTATATTGATGGAACACTTAGTTTAGAAAATTAGATTGATCTTATGAACATATTGTTACATCGATCTGTCTTTCACTTTGATCAATTTCTAAGGTCAATCCTATAACATATATCGCTAACTTGATATGTCCTTATATGTTGATTTCCTTTCAAACACGTAGACTAAATAAGATCATTATCTATTGTCCATATTGTTAACTTGATATGTCATTACATTGTTGAGGCTCTGCTAATAAAACACATTATCTCTATGTACCAGATCGATACTTATCAATATGTCCTTACACATTATACAATTTGTAACTCTAATACTTAGACTACACAAGTAAAGAGAACACATATTGATCTTCTTATGGACCAAATCATTACCTTTGTTCCTTAACATTGAATTGACCTGAACTATTAAAACAATAAAAATATAAACTACTAAGTATCAACATAAACAATTAAACACATGCATATATGGTTTTGAACATAATCATCAAAACAATTATAACTTCAACAATATAAACAAAATTCCTAACAAAATTGAATAACAATTTAATAATAATCTCAAACCACATCACATCATCATCATCATGAGTAAGACAATGTTTTAAAATCGGACCAGTCATCGAACCGATCTCGTAAAAGGCTTATTGGGTCACTGGTTCAACCGGTTGAACCGTTTTAAAAACATCGGACGACCCATATATAATATTATATGGGGCAAAAGCTAAAATACCCATTTTAATAAGTAAAAGATAAAAAATACCCACCTAAAAATAAAAGATAAAAATTACCCTTTTACATGAGCACATTCCTCATGTTATCACGAAAATAACATGAGCACATGAGGAAATTCCTCATGTTATCATGAAAATAACATGAGCTCATGAGGAAATTCCTCATGTTATCGTGAAAAATGGGTAGTTTTTATCTTTTATTTTTAAGTGAGTATTTTTTATCTTTACTTTTTGAAATTGGGTAATTTTACCTATTACCCCATATTATATTATATTTCTAAATATATGAATATAAAAATCAATTCAAATTTCACAACTTTATACATTTCATAAAATAATAGTTATAATAGTTACTAGTATTGTTAATAAATATAAATATGTACTCCCCCCATCCCACTAAACTTGACACCTTTTTTTTCCGGCACGGTTATTAAAGAAAATGTATAAAGTAGTGTAAAAGTTATAAAGGTGGTAGGGTCTACACCTATTTGAAGAGTTAACTTTTGCTATTTTTAGAGTGTGTCAAGCTTAGTGGGACGTCCAAAAAAGGAAAATATTCCAAGCTTAGTGAGACGGAGGGAGTACAAGATAATATTTTAAAAAATTATATAAAGAAACTAGTATAAAAAAAAATGATGCCTCTTATCATCATTTTTATAAGTTTATGAATAATAATTTAATATCTTTAAGATAAAATAAAAGTACTAAGTAGTATTTAAAATTTTAATTATTTCAATATAACAATAATGTTAATAGGCGTATTATATTAAGTTTTTAAATTAAAGATTATTAAGTAAATATCTTGGTTAGCACAAATAGTTATGCTATTCGACTATTTTGGTTTTACGTCAATGGTTCAATTTCTAATTCTTACATATTTCACAAAAAATTAAGTAAAATTTCAATGAACTCGGTTTCTGGGTCACCGGTTCTTATCGGTTCACAAGGGATCAATAGATTAACCCAGATTTAGCATAACCCGGACCGATTCACTGGCCTGTTCGCAGTTAAGCCGGTCAAACCGGTCGGTCCAATCCGGTTTTAATACATTGGAGTAAGGGAGGTAAAATTTTCAGGTAGTGAAACTTGATTATTATAATCTTATATGGATTAAAAGTTAAAATTACCTATTTCCATAAAATAAGTATATAAAATATTCATTTAAAATAAAATATAAAAAAATATTCACATTACACGATACATTTAGGCGGTCAAACTAATTTTAACAAACTCTGTTAGAGTTAATGTTGACTCCAACAATGTTGGATAGCATGTTAGTAACATTCTGATTTTGGTAACATCTGGGTACAGTCAACATTCCTGGACTCTACCTTGAAGCTGAACTTCGACTCTCCAAACGTAACTGTATATAT
>JAPKLX010000372.1:124493-141906 GCA_026898415.1 Leonotis leonurus
CCAATTAGATATCATCTTAGGAGTAGATCCGAGATCCGAGAGGGGAGGATTAATTCTTGAACTAGAACATAGGACGTGTTAATTTGTCTACACCCAAAAGGTTTGATTTTAACGCGAGAACATTGATCTTTGGAACTTGTGGGAGTTGCATGATTGTTAATACTTGGAAATAATTTTATTTTCGTGTAATCTACGGTCTAAATAAGCTCAAAAGGTTATCTAGGCTATATTCGTGATCGTTCTAGAAGTTATGAAACGTGTTTGTAATTGGTCAATCATATTGAAGTTTAATAATTGTCACCGAAATCGAATCCCTAGGATCTTCCTTACCTTGGTCGATTAATTCTTTAATTCTTGTTTATTTCTCTGCACTTTTAAGTTGTACTTCGTTAGTTTAATAAATTCAAATCGTCTTTATAAAGTCTAAATAGAAGATAACGATAGGATTTAATAACCACCAATTAATTCTGTCTCTGTGGATACGACCTTGTTCCTATACTCTAGTACACGTACACTTGCATGCTTAAAAATTAGCGATCAAGTTTTTGGCGCCGTTTCCGGGGACTGAATTTATTTTGGTAATATTGAATTTAATTGTTTGAAATTAGTTTAGACATTTATTCTCTTATTTTACTATTTTTTTTTGTTGATTAGAGTGTATTATTTTTAATTGCGATTGCAGGTAGTATATGATTCCGACCGGGGTTAGCTTGCCACATGCAATCGACCTCGTATAATAATTAAGCAATTATTATGAAGTAATACGAAAGTTAGTGATTAAGAAACTTTAGGAAGTCATTAATTGACTTCGAATCATTGTTCTTATTTGAGGAATTCTTATTAGGGATATCTAATACGAGAGTTGTGATTCCGTCTAATTATGGATACGAAAGTAACTAATTAGACTAACTTTTAGGAAGTACTTGATGAAAGAACAATATCATGAGTAGAGGAGCCTTATTTAATTAATTATAGGTTTTCTGAATTATAGGCCCTTCAATCCCGAATCCACCTTTTAGTTCTGTTTATTGTCTTAGTTTTATTTTTATTCCTCTCAATTATATTTGTTAGGGTGTTTAAGATGTCCCTTTTATTGTTTTAATAACACTTAGGATTAGAGCCGCCATGTTAAGCTTTCTATCGAGATCCGACCTGGGTTAGCTTGCCACATGCAATCGACCTCGTATAATTTGCGAGAACCTAGAGTACACACTTTAGGCTAAACAATTAGTTATTAATTATCTTTATATATTGAATTGTAAACAAGTCCATTTACTGAAATTGTAGATTGTCTGGTGGATCGATGCATAGAAGGTAACTGTTGGTCCCGAAAGAGCAATGAGCAATGTTTGGTGTATTGGGGGGGGGGGGTACACCAAATGCAAAATTTTCAGTTTACTTGACTAATTTCTTAGAGTTTAAGCTTTCTGTTTACAGATTGCTTAATTTTGACAAACCAGATCGATCTTGTTTTGTCCAGACAGAAACTCTCTAGTGAATAACACTAGACAGAGATCAAGAGTAATCTTGTTCTCTAACAGAGCGTTGTGTGCAGAATATGGTGGACTTAGTCAGTGCTCTTGTTTAGAAAACTTTTGCAAAATTTAACAGATTATTTAGCAGGTTGATTAAGAAATGGAGTTTGAATGATTGTGCTGGTTAGTAGATAAACAACTAAAAGTAAATGCAGAATATAAATAACACAGTTGTTTTACGTGGTTCAGAAAGCCCCCTACGTCTACGGTCCAATCCAAATTGGATTAGATATCCACTACTAGGATACTCTCTTCTTTATACTCGCTGAGAACGAGCCACATTTTTCTAGCACAATCTGGTTGAAACTTATGTACGAATAAGGATCGTGTCCCTTTACAACATACATAAAACTATTATAACTGGATCTCTTCACGTTAATCCACTAGAAAACTACTAGCTAGCGAAGATCTCCTCCTTCTCGATAAGACATACTTGAATCGAGTTGGTGTGATTTTGATCACGAACGGCTTAGAACACGATCTGGTGCGTAGAAATCTTCTCGAGTGAAAGCTTCGATGAGTGAGTTGATTTCTGAGCATAGTAACAACTTGTTGATCGTAAAAATGATAGTCTTGTACTCTTCCAGTCTTGGTTCCAAACTTTTATAGGTGAGAATTTGAAATTCTAACTGTTGGGCTTGATTGGCTTTGAAATAAATGTAGTTATCAATGAAGAGATGTGAATCCCTGATTTATCTCTTCTTGCATTTGGGAAGTTTTGACCGAATCTTCAATAAATATGGAAAGCAGATTGTTGATAGATGCTTCTTTCCTTCTTCACGCGTTGATTGATTCTCCTTCCAAATTTGATCTCCAATAGATAATATTTCCTTCTCCATATGATCTGTTGATGTGGCAAGTAGTTTGGGATCTCATCAGTTAATATAGTCAAACAATCGAGTACTAGTTAACTGGATCTGATTCGGTATCATTTGGTTCAAACGATCTGGTCACACCAGATTGATATCGATCTGGTCAACTGTTGATTTGGTCTTTAAGAAATATGCTCCAAAGCATGGCAGAATCTTCCGTGAATGAGTTGATAAAAACAGATCGAGTGACCATATGATAGATCATCTGTTTGCTATGATCTGTTGTTTGATCTGGTCCACGAGCAAATAAAAAAGGACAGAATAACTTCTATAGGATTTTAATCCCTTACATCTTAAGTTATTCTTTAAGATCATGTTCTTTATCAGATTCACTTTATACATTAGTGATCTGGTACAGTTTAGAACAGATTAAGACCTAGCAAACGAAATAAAATCTAAGTATGTTTCGAAAGAACATCATCAAAACTAAATATTGTGGGGTTCCCAACAGTAACACAGTCGAATCCTTTGTAGTATAAAGCTCACAGCCCTGACAGAGTTGGACAGTCTAGTCAGTAAAAGTTGCGGTATCATTTGATGTGAGAGCTGACCTTAGCCCGCATAATGATATCAGTATGTATAAGCAGATACACATGCTTTGTGTATACATATTGAGAGATGTCACAGTGAGATAAGTTTTACGTGTTGTTGTTTAGAACGAGGTCTCGAAAATTAGTTATTTCTTAATTTGTGACGATGACATTAGTATATGCTGCTGATTAGACGCTGCTTTGATTCATGTATGCTTGTGGGTTTTTCGTAACCCAAAATAGTGATGTCTTGGGCGGTAGTGATTGACTTACCTAGAAGTGCGCGATTATCAGGCGAACAGAATTGCGTCTCGATTAACACGAGTTGATTAAATTTGCGTGATGTGTTCAGAAAGGTTTATTGCATAAGAAATCCGGCTGGTTGGAATTTATTCCGTATGTAATAATTAAGGTCTGAACCGGATCACTCACAAATAAATATATTATTTTTTGGGAACTCCACGAATTTATTTATGTTTTGATGATGTTTCTCGAAACAACACTTAGTCATTTTATGATCTCTGAGAACCAAGTAGTCAATGTCATCTTTAAAGGAACAACTTAACTATAAAAGAAGCAGATCTTACGATCTGTATTATTCTTACAAAGCTTTCCTGGACATATTGACTACTAACATTACAAGTATTCATTGAAATGTACAGATAGTTAGTTCTAAGTTTGGAACAGATCGATTGAAATGTACAGATGGATTCAAACATCATGATCTCGAGGAATTGCTCACTGCTTCTCTTGGTCCACAGAGGCCACCAGAGCAATTGAATGAGCTTATTCACGTCCGCATCAACAATCGCTCTGCTGCCATTGCAAATTTAATTTATACAGCTGCAGAGAAAGCAATTCGATTTGTTGAAGGAAATTTCAAGCGCGCTCATGACAGTCTATCTGACCAGCTGCACAAAGATTTGAACAACGACCGAGAGGTCTTTGACAAGTTTAAAGATGAAACAAATCTCAAGATTGCTAACTTCCAGGAAGAAGTTAACACATTTGATCAAAAGATGAAGAATGCAGGGGCCAAAATGGTAGAAGAGGTGAAGAAGCATGTCGAGCAGTAGTACGCTGACATGGAGAAGAATACCATTCTTGCTGTTATAAAAAACGATCTGCCAACTATACTTAAGGATATATTGCCCCAATCTTTGAAGGATGCTGAGGATGCTCATGTGGCCTCAGGAGATGAGATATTCCGCATCAACAAGTCCATCACATACATGAAGGTTGCCCACAACGATCTGTTCTTGAAATTCAATAATCACATACAGGATTCAGAGAAACAATTCAATGAGGTCAATGGCAATATTTCCACTTTTCTAGAATACAAAGAAGATGCAGAACAAAAGTTTAAAATGCTCAACGATGAGATTGCTTCCCTCTGACTTATCATCTCCAAGGACTTTCTTGATGATGTCGAAAAGGGGGAAGGAAAAGAGGTGATACAACCCGCTGTCCAAACAAAGAAGAAGCCAGCTGCTACCATAAAGAAGAAGACAACAAGGAAAATAACAGCCAAATAGGCTGCTTAAGCTAAACTTATGTAGCGAGAGAATGAAGAAAAACAAAGGAAGTTGGAAGAGGATGCCAGAATGGCTGCTGATAGAAAAGGGAAGATAGTCTACACGGATGAAGATGAATAAGCACAAATGTATCTTGCTGGTTACAAGGCCAAACAAATCGCTCATCCTAAATTCAGAAAATTATGGAGAGCAGAAAAGGAAAGGCAAGGGGAGATGGAGGCCAAATTCGATGATGATAAGAGTGAGACACCAGATGAAGATGCCGATGAGCCAACCAATCCAGTGTTCAAATCCTATGAAAAGTTCCACCTGACACAATGTCAAAATCTCACATGGCTTCACAGCAAGAAGGTGTCACAGTGTAACAAGATAGTCAAAGAATTCATCATGCAACATTACTATCTGCTTGAACCAGATGTCCAAGTTGGATCAGTTGATGATTTGTTCAGAGAGTTCCTAAGCAAGCATAAAAATCAAACATTCATCAAATATCTTCATAGACAATCTGCCATGATAAATGTTCCTCTAACTGCTCCGAAGAAAACAACAATGCTTTATCCTAGGATACGAGAAACAACGGAGGTTGATCACACTGCTATTCTGAACGCCATCAACAATTCTACTCAACATATGAATTATCCCATTGATTTTAACAACAAAGACCACAAAAGAATATTCAATGGAATATATGCTAATTTTGGTGTGCCTTCGGAACTGAGGCAAAGGGAAATGGTTGAAAGGCGAAGGGCACAACTATTTTCTTAGAAGGAACAAAGCCAACCACCTCCACAAAAATAAAGAAGTGTTCTCTATTTTGTATTCTAAATTTTTAATACAGCTAGCGTTCTTGTACTTAAATTCTCTATCTGTACTCAGCTTTTCTATCAATAAAAATTTTGAAGTTCTTGGTTCTTGAAAAACAACCTGATAACAATATATCTTTGTATAGACAATGTTTTTATACTTGTTATTTCATGTTTTATATATTTGCATATTAACGGCCTGCTATGCTCAAACTGTTGTTCTCAACACTTAAGAAAATTATAAAGTGTGGTTTCGACATCATCAAAAAGGGGAAAATTGTTGGGAATCCCACGAATTTATTTATGTTTTGATGATGTTTATCGAAACAACACTTATTCATTTTATGACCTCTGAAAACCAAGTAGTCAATGTCATCTTTTAAGGAACAACTTAACTATAAAAGAAGCAGATCGTATGGTTTACTATCTGTATTATTCATACAAAGCTTTCCTGGACATATTGACTACTAAGATTACAAGTATTCATTGAAATGTACAGACAGTTAGTTTTAAGTTTGGAATAGATCGATTTAATAAAATAACGATCTGACTCACAACTTAACAGCTCGCTGTCTAGCTATACTCGTCTTGGTTTTTGATTTTATTCTCTCTAGAATGTTTTTACATATCACAATTGTAAAAGAAGTTTGAAGTTTCGAACTTACTTATAACGATCTGTCTTTCTAGACATAGTTTAGAAACAACTACAATGTAAAAGGATCAGATGGATAAGTTAATTATCTGTCCTTATAATCATGCTATGACTAGGATAAAGAATTTCTATACTTGAGCCATCACAAGAGGAATAACAGCTGGAGTTCAAATCTCCAGCAGCTCGCTGTCCAAAAACAACATATCGTTCTATCAAAAACGATCTGTCTCTCATTTTTCTTCTACTATCAAGATACGTTCAACATGAAGTTATAAATGTTAATTGGGAATCGAACCAATTAACTTGTGGAAGAACAGCTCGACACACAACGATTTGATATTCCAAGAAGAAAACGAGCTGGTTCATACAAGAACTATGGTGGACTGCCGACATACCTAAATTTTTCATAAGTCAACCACTCAGTGTATTGTCACATCAAGAGCATATTTTAGGGAATGTCGTACATGAATATCTAACTAGCAGTACGGTGAATCATTCATAGTATGACAAAGCACTGGGAAATCGTGTGAAAGGTGGAACAAGACGCTTTTAATGCAGCCATTAATGCAAAAAAGAAGGACTCTTCTCGCTCTAACGAATAATTTCAGCCATGAATCTATAAATACCACCTTCACTTCCAGAATAGAGTACGAGAATTCAAGCATTACAATCGACATTACTCTGCTAAAAAATCTATGTTGGTCCCGAAAGAGCAAGGTTTGGTGTATGGGGGCGGGGTCGGCGGGGCGCCCGGGATACACAAAATACAAACTTTTCAGTTTACTTGACTAATTACTTAGAGAGATTTAAGCTTTCTTAAACCAGATCGCTAGTTGTGACAGACTAGATCGATAACCAGATCGATCTCGTTCTGTCTAGGCAGAAACTCTCACGTGAATAACACTTAAGCATAAATTAAGAGTAATCTTTTTTTCTAGCAGAGTGTTGTGTGCCGAATATGGTGGACTTAGTTGTTGGTCCCGAAAGAGCAAGGTTTGGTGTATGGGGGGGGGGAATACACCAAATACAAACTTTTCAGTTTACTTGTTAAACTATTAGAGAGATCAAGCTATTCTTAAGAAAGAAATTGCTCGACAGATGACTAACCAGATTGATCAGCAGATCGATACCAGATTAGTCCAAGCAGATTGCTCTCTAGTGTAAACACTCAGACAATAATAAGAGTGATCTTATTATTTTCTAAGTATTGTGTGTGCAGAAATATGGTGGATTTAATGAATGCTCTTATTAAGAAAACTTTAAGAGTTAATCAGATCGTTAAGCAGATTGATTGAGATGCAGATTATATGATAGTGCAGATGGTTAGAATAATAAACAACTGAAAGTAAATATGCAGGAATATAAAGAACACAGTTGTTTAACGTGGTTCGGGAAATCCCTACGTCCATGATCTGGTCAAAACTAGACCAGATTATCCACTACTAGGATACTCTTCTTCTTTATACTCGTGGAGAACGAGTCACAAGTATCAATCAAAGCTAGAAGGATACTTATGCACGAAATAAGGGTCGTGTCCCTTTACAACAGATTACCTCTACGTTACCACTAGAAAACTACTAGCTAGCAGGGTGATCTCCTTTCTCTCAATAAGAGAGACTTGAATCGAGGTTGGGTTGGTGTGATGTAGAATCACAGATTGCTTGAAGCTCTTAGTCTGGTTCAGAGATTGAGAGTATGTTGTCAATATAGTTCGTGTGCGTCGTTCTATTTCTCCAAACCATGAACTCCAAATATATATAGGCTTTGAATTTTAAAATTCTAGCCGTTGTTGATTGGTGTGAGATTGATGGTATATTGCTAATCAATGATATCCATCATATTTGTTCTTACCTTGTAGAAACGTTGACTCAATCTTCTAAGAATGGAAAGCAGATCACTCATGGTTGCTTTCCTTCCTTGTGTCAATCGTAGATTCTCTACCCAAACCCTGTTGGATGGGCTTCAATTTTGACGTGGCAAGATGGTATGATGTGTAGGATGATGTCATCTGGTGGTATGATGACTCTATCGATCTGGTGCTTCACTGTGACAAACGATCTGGTTGAGGATCTGGTCGCTGTCTGTTACAGCAGATCGACTTCTTCTTGGTGTGATATCTTGGCCTTCATCCTATACTATTTATAGAAATGACTTCTATAGAAATAATTCCTTTACGTGCTAAGTCATCTCCTAATCTGTTCTCTATCAGAATTCACTTTACATGTAGTGATCTGTTAACACGTAGAACAGTTTAATACAAAAAGGAACTAAGTGTGTTTCGAAAGGTCATCATCAAAACAAAAATACATTAGGGTTCCCAACAATTTCCCCCTTTTTGATGATGTCGAAACCACACTTTACAATAATGTCCTAATAACTCATTAAGAGTGATCTGGTTTGATGGCCAGATGATTTAGTTTTCGTTATTAGTTTATAACGATTAGGCGCAGTTGTATATGTTCTCGAAAATAAAAAGTTGTCATCAGAAACTCAAAAGATCTCATAGATAAGAAGCAAAACGAGTTTACAGATTGTCAAAAATAGGAATTACAGATAGTAAGAATTTTGAAAGTAGATAGCTATCTGCTTTTCCTCTTCTCTTCCTGATGCTTCTTCATTTTAGCTCTTGTTTCATCTGAGATTAGCTGCACGCTCTCATACACTCCTTCTCTCACCCTTATGTAGTCTAGATCCTCAGCATCAATTTTGTAGCCTCTGTTTTCTGCGAGCTGGTTTATGAAGGTGAGCAGATAGGTCTTATCTGGTAGGTTGGTGCCAGGAATCTTTGGACATTCTCTAAACTCTCTCTCTGGTGCAGTGATGGTGACTTGAGCTCTTGCAGCTGCTTCTCTTAAAGCTTCCACCAAATCCTTGGCATCATTCATGTCTAAGTATAAATTGAATGCCTCATTGGGTGTGCCCTTGCAGTATGCAGGTTCTCTGATGAAGTATCGGCACATTATGAAGCCATATTTCAAACCCTCCCAACCATTCTTCAAGTTGTCTGGGACCCAGCTGGTCTCTCCTTCTTTTGTCTTGTTTGTCTTTATAGGAGCAGATGAGAACCAGCCAGATCCAGATCTTTTCTTCCTCTTTATTTGTTGAGAGTGGCTCGATCTGCTTGAAGATGATGTCTTTTGAATTTGAGCAGATGGTGGAGTTGGTCGATCTGGTGCAATCTGTTGCTCCTGTTGAGCCTCTGTCCTTTCATTCGTGGCAACAGATTGGCCCTTGCCTTTTGCAGCATCCTTCTCCTTCACCATTTTCTTCTCTTTCTTAGATCCTTCCCCCTTTTCGACATCATCAACATACAGACTGATGAGTGCCCTTAGGGAGGTGATCTCTTCTTTCATGTCTTTCATTTGTTTGTCAGAGTCTAGCTTTTGTGTGAGCAGGGAGGTGATGTTCAAGTTAGAATCATTGATCTGCTTTTGGAATGATGTCTTTGCCTGGGCCAGACTGGCAGTGAAGTTCTCTTGTTCCTCTTTTATCACTCCAATCTCATCATAAAATGAATCAATTAAGGCCTTTGTGGGGTAGCGCAGTTCGCTCATCTTTCTGGCCACAAAATCTTTTCCATCTGTTTCAAATTTTCTGAACATTGCCCTGGTCTCAATGTTTGCAGCTTTGAGTACCTCCTCAGCAATACCATCTGTTTGTTCATTAACAATTCCATGCACCAAGTCCTTTTCTTTTCTTGCAAACTGAGAGACTATCTTTTACATTTCATTGATTTTAAGCTCCATAGTCGCGAGAGTCTGATCGATCTGTACCTTCCTCTCCTCTGCTGCAGAACGATCATTATCCATCTTTTTACTCAGTTCTTCTAACTTCAATCTACAGATTCTCCTCAGCTCTGAGTCCACCTGGTCCACATGTGATTTCAAATGATTGTTGAATTCAGTAAGTACCCCGGTGGCCTGATCTTGGACTGTGGAGAGAGTCCCGTACATGAACTTGTCAACTTTGTTTGAGATTAGATCTCTCACTTGTTCGTTGGACAGTGATTGATGCTGGGTCATCAATATATCCTCTAAATTGGTTGACTCCACGAATTCTACCATCGTTGCTGCGACAGTAGGGGTATATATATCGTCTGTAAGCTTTCCTCCTACCCTCTGTCCAACCGGCTCATGTTCCTCTTGTGGATAATTGACCACTGCTATCTGAATCTTGCTTTTCTTTGCTGGTTCCCCCTCAGCCTGTGCAGTGGTCTCCACAATCTGCTCTCCAGCATCAGCCATGTGCTGATCTGGTTGTGGTTCTGTTATTGCTGCACCCGATTGGTGAGCATCAGTAGGTTCAGCTTCAACTTCTACTTCCTCAACTACTTCCTCTTCAATGCTCTCATAAAATTCCAGCATGTCTGCCTTTTCATATATAGATCTGAGGTCGATCTGGAGTTCTTTGGCTTCAAACTTAGACATCCCCAGGATATCTGGTTTGTAAGTCTCCCTTAACTCAGCTATGGAAGAGGCAGTGAAGATGTTGAGCAAGGTGGCTTCTTCTGCTTTCAGGGCATGTATTGATCTGGTTCGGAGGAGGGCATCAAGGACATAGAATTCTTTATCCTTGATGAGCAGAAGAAATTTGAGGCGTCTTGCTGCCTCGTAGCTCTCTGGAGTGAGCTGTATCCCAGGAAATATTTTAAGTATTGAGTGATCTGCTTCAGTCTCCAGCATCTTCACTACAGTCTCTGCCTTTTTCTTTTCTTCCTCCTCATCGGTGGATTCTTCCTCACCTTCTTCCTCTTCATCGATCTGCTCCAAGGGTTCTGCAGATGATGGACTTGTAGTGTGAGCTGGAGAAAAATCCTTGACCTGGCTTAGGTCCAAGGATGAGATAGGAGCCACGTCCTCTGGTGGTCCAGCTACCAAAATTTCTTCCTCCTCAACCTCCTGTTGAGGGATGACAGTTTCTTCAACATGGTCTTCCTCCACAGGTTCTGCGAGTTTTTGTAACCTCCTTCTCTTTGGTTTCGGTTGTTGGGCTGCAGTGGAGGCGTCCATATCAACTGAGCTTGCCCTCCTTGTAACTCTCTTGGAGGGGGTTCTTTCAGTGGGTTTCTCTTTTGTTGCCTTGGTTTTTGTGGATTTCTCTGCAGGGCAGATGGAGGAACCCAGATGGGGTTGGAGCATCCCATCTCCATCAAGGCATTGATAAAAACGGGGTCAGTCACCCTGGCAATCAAGTTTGCAGAGATTCCCATGGACATCTCTATTTGGTGCTGATCTTTGGGAAAACGCAGTCTGTCATTGAAATCTACTACTGTGTCCCATTTGTGCTGGTGGAAGAATGACTCCAGCATATAGCTAATTTTTGTGGAGTGTCTCAAACTGCTTCACTTCACTTCAATTCCAGGGCTAGCTCCCTTCACGAAGGTGATCATCTTGGCCTCCTTCGTCAAGAGGTCAAATAGGATTCTGCTCCAATTCACCGACAAATTAAGCACGACAACAGTCAGAATCTTGAACTTCTCGGGCGTGACCTGGTCATACGAACCATTGTGGTTCAAGAAAATTTGCTGGACGAATTCAAAAACTATCTTGAATTCGGGTGCGAGTAGGGCTCGGTTGAAAATCTTGTTCAAATAGCGAATGGGCACCACCATTACCATCTCTATGGCCTCCTGAAGTTGTTCGTCGCTGATGTCTCCCAGATTGAGACCTTCATCCTTCAACTGGTAAACATTGTCGATAATGTTTAATACGTTGTATGTGGTGTTGCTGATGGTATTGCCTTTGCTAACCCTGATGGTAGCTTTGTTCCCGCCTTTCTCTCCTTGCCACGAGAGATAAAAGGCTGCAACTTCCTTTGGTAGAAAGTGGACAGGATGTGCAGTAATTATGTTGTGAAATCCTTCAAAGAAATCAGAACAATAGATGTGAGCACTATCCTTCCATCAATGAAGTATAAGTGCCCAATAGCAGTTTACAGATTATTGAATTCTATACAACAGTACAAGTGCTCATGCAGAATAGATAAAGTAGATTTGTAATACAGATTTAAGAAAACTCAAAGCATTCAAGATATAGAGCAGTTAAAAGAAAACTCATAAATTTTAAACCTTTGTAGCGTCTAACAAGGTCGAATGCCTTGTCCAGTTTATGAAAACCGAAGGTATCAAGTACTGCGAAGAGATCTTGATGAATATATTGGTTAAGAAACTTCACTTAATCAAGAAACAAAGAAGATTTTGGAGCCATATTTGTGAAAGCAGATAGGTTTTTTTTTTTTTTTATGAAGATTTGAGAGGGTTTGGAGGGGAGAAAAATTTTGCTAAGTGTCGAAGATTTTGAAGAGTGTGGGTGATAGACGAACCGCCTTATCAAATATATATAAAAGAAAAGGAGATAAGTAAGGTAAAAATATAATTAATATCCTTCCCTTTTTCAGCTTTTCCCGCCTTTCCAAGGTATAGACTTGCAGTCTATTACCGCCTCTATTATGCGTATGATACACGCGCTTTTGATCCTAGGGATGTAGTGTGGCGCGTGTTTGTTTACACTGTCAAAAGTGCTTCCTTTTTCCTTATTTGGTAAATATCTCATTAATCACTGTTCCCAAACATAGTATCAATCATCACAAAAATAAAAGATAAGATATATTGTGTCAGAAATTTGATATATGCTATGATTAAGTTGATATAGTCGCCATATATTGTTGACTTTCCCCCTTAACCAAGTAATGGGAAAATTAATGAAAGATTTTAATTAATATCCACGTGGCTGCTAGTCATCTGGTCCAGATCGATCTCCTTGTTAACGAACTATTGTCAACAATATTGATCTGTTCATGCCACTTTCCAATTTGGATATCAATCTAGTGTGATGACCTTTTACTAATTCCCAGTTGGAATTTGATTGATCTGTTTGACTATTAACATGTACTTGGTGATCTGGTCTTTATCAATCTGGACTATGTCAATCTGGTTCTAATTCCCTGTTGGAATATGATGATCTTGTGTCAATTCCCAGTTGGAATTTTACATGATCTGTTCTAGGACTATCTGGTCCTTTCTTCCAGATTTAATAATCCTAACTTCCCACAAAGCATCTTAAATCTTTCTTCTGGTAATGCTTTGGTAAGAATATTTGCTCTCTGTATCTCAGTGTGTATTTTCTCAATCTGTACATGTTTTCTTTCAACATGATCCCTTATAAAGTGATATCTCACGTCTACATGTTTGCATCTGGTATGCAACACAGGATTCTGTGTGATTGCTATAGCACTAGAGCTATCACAGAAAATGGGTATTTCCTTGACATCGATCTCATAGTCTTTCAGTTGTTGTTTTAACCAAAGTATTTGAGCACAACAGCTCCCTGCTGCCATATATTCAACTTCTGTGGTTGATGTGGCAACAGATGTCTGCTTCTTTGAGAACCAGGAAACCAATTTATTTCCTAAAAACTGTCATGTACCAGATGTTGACTTTCTGTCTAGCTTGTATCCAGCATAGTCTGAATCTGTGTATCCAGTTTGCTCAAAGTTGTCTTCACATGGATACCATAATCCTATATGGGTTGTTCCCTTAAGATATCTTAATATCTTCTTAGCTGCTTCCATGCGAGACTCTTTGGGATTTTCTTGATATCTTGCACATACTCCTACTGCAAATGTGATGTCAGGTCGACTAGCAGTTAGGTAGAGTAATGATCCTATGATCCCTCTGTATTGAGTGATGTTAGCTGGTTTTCCCTCTGGATCAGGATCAATTTTCCCATTGGTCTGCATTGGGATTTTCACTGGTTTACTGTCTTTCATCCCAAATTTAGTCAGCAGATCCTGAATATATTTTGCTTGATTTATGAAGATACCATCCGGTTGCTGCTTGACCTGCAAACCAAGAAAGAAACTCATTTCGCCCATCATGGACATTTGGTACTTATTCTTCATAAGTTCAGCAAATTTATCACATAAATAGGTGGATTGAGATCCAAAAATGATATCATCTACATAGATCTGTACTAGAAGGATATTCTCTTTGACTTTGATGATGAACAAGGTCTTGTGAACTGATCCTCTTCTGAATCCAGATTCTAGTAGGAATGTTGATAAGGTCTCATACCAAGCTCTAGGGGCTTGCTTTAGACCATAGACTGCTTTTGTCAGTCTGTATACTTTCTGATTTGGATCTGCTTCTTCAAATCCAGGTGGCTGTTCCACATAGACTTCTTCTTCAAGGATACCATTTAAGAAGGAACTTTTAACATCCATCTGGTATACCTTGAATCTCTTGTGTGCAGCATATGCTAAGAATAGCCTTATTGCTTCTAGTTTGGCTACGGGAGCAAATGTTTCATCAAAATCAATGCCTTCTTGTTGATTATAGCCCTTAGCTACTAATCTGGCTTTGTTTCTGACTACTTCACCATTCTCATCCCGTTTATTTTTGAACACCCATTTTACACCTATGACTACTTGGTGTTTGGGTCTGTCCACGAGATACCAGACCTCATTCCTTTTGAACTCATTGAGTTCTTCTTGCATTGCAGTTATCCAATCTGCATCTTGTAAAGCATCATGAGCATCAAATGGTTCAATGCGAGATAGGTAGCAACTTAACAAGGCACTCTCTCCATGCATTCTTCTGGTTTTCACACGATCTGATGGGTTCCCAACGATCTGTTCTGGTGGATGATCTTGTATCCATCTCCTTTTCCTGGTCATCTCTTCATCTGATATCTCAGGATCAGGTTGATCTGTTGGTTCCTCAAATTCAGGGTGTGATGTAGAAGATGGTTGGAATGGATTCTCATCTGGAATTTCTTCTGGATTTGGATTTTCAGATTGACTATTTTCTGCAATGACTGTTTCATAGCTTGATGACCTGTTTTCATCCAGATCATATTGAGTTGTTCCCCCTTGTTGTATGATTTCTTCAGCAATCGGTGGAGTGTCAATCTCTTCATCATCTCCTTTTGAGTTCCAGATTAGAATGTCTTGTAGTAGTATTTCATTCATCTTTCTAGTAGTCATCTGGTTTTCTGACTGTTTTTTATCCTGTGGCTTGTACTCAATAATAGACTCATCAAAAACAATATGAGGTGTTACCTCCACAATGTGAGAGTTCTTATTGTAGACTCGATATGCTTTATTGACATCAGAATATCCTAAGAATATTCCAGGGTCAGTTTTGCTAACAAAAGTCCTCAATTGACATTTCCCATTATTGTGTATGTAACACAAACAACCAAAAGTGCGAAGGTAAGAGATCTTAGGCTTTCTGTTGTTCCAGATCTCATAAGGAGTTTTTCCATGTCTGAGTGTTATTGATGATCTGTTCTGAGTATAACAGGCTGTGTATATCGCTTCTGCCCAGAACTTCTTAGGTAGATTGGTAGCGTTTAGCATAGTACGAGCTGCTTCTTTAAGTGATCTGTTTCGCCTCTCAACACCTCGATTTTGCTGAGGTGTTCTAGCATCTGAGGTTTGATGAGTGATTCCCATTTTGTTGCAGTATGCTTCAATCTTCTGGTTGAGAAATTCTGTTCCTCGATCTGCTCTGATAGTAGCTATATTCATCTCTTTCTGTTTGGTGATCTTGTGTAGAAAATCAGGTAGTTTAACCAGTATCTCTTTCTTCTTTAACAGAAAGATGACCCAGGTGAACCTTGAGTAATCATCAATGATTACTAAGTTGTATTTTATTCCATTTATTCTTAGTGGTCTAACTGGTCCAAACAGATCCAGATGCAAAAGCTCCAGTATTCTTGATGTTGAGTGAGCTGTTTTGCTTGTAAAGGATGATCTGGTTTGTTTTCCAGCTTGACAAACATCACATATATGATCTTTATCATATACTTGATCTGGTAGTCCTTGCACTAATTTTTCTTTGGCAATCCTGTTGATTGACTTGAAGTTTAGGTGGCTTAATCTCTTATGCCATAACCAGCTTGTTTCTGATACAGTCTTGGTAACTAAGCAGGTCTCGATCTGGTTTGTCCACTGGACAATATATAGTCTATCCTGCAATCTTCCGGTAAGGAGTATCTCATCTCCTTCCTTGTTCTTCACAAAACAGTTATTAGTATCAAAAATGATCTGGTTACTATTAGCACAGAACTGACTTACAGAAAACAGATTGTGACTAAGACCCTCAACATACGAAACATTTGAGATGGTGGTCTTGACAACTTTTATATTTCCATATCCTCTGGTGTATCCATTTGAGTTACATCCAAAGGTGACCTGAGGTCCTGGTTTTTCTATGTAATCTGATAGTAGATTCTTGTCACATGTCATGTGCTTCGAACATCCACTATCTATTATCCAGATTGCTCCTCTTGCTATTTTTTTCCTTCTTGCAGTCTTCTATTCCTGCAATTAATTCAACTTAGCTACCCTTCAACGTTTGGGTGCTTGGTTATTAGCAAATGTTCCCTTTCGAATCCAGAACATTTTTGGGTTAGGAACAGATATATAGCAAGTAATAATGTTCCCATCATCATCAACTTTAGACAGAGAATGAAATACAGATGGTTGATGTCTCTCCATTCCATCATTTTTCAATCCTTTCTTATTGAGCAATGTCCTGTTGACATTTTTGTTGGGTAATGTCCTGTTGACAGTCTTTTTATGGACTTGATCTGTTTCTGTGAAGCGAGCTGGTTGACCCTTTGTTTGGGTGTACTGTCTGTATCCAGTCTCCTTCATCATCATCTTCTAGGGATGATCTTTCTTGTTCCTTAGATTTATTACTTGATCTGGTATTTGCTTTCTCTTTGGTACAAAGCTTATGGTTCCCGAAGACTTTTCTGAGTGACCAGGATACCCTAATCCAGATGTGCCCTTTTGCTGCATATTGATTAGCAGTTTAGCACGTTCATCACTTTTGTAGATCATTTCTGTTGGGAACCCTAAGGTTTTTTAGTTTTGATGATGGTCTTTCGAAACACACTTAACTATTTTTAGAGATTAAACTGTTCTACGTGTAAAAACAAATCACTAGAGATAAAGTGAATACTGTTATGGAACAGATTAGGGGATGACTTGAAATGTAAAGGAGATGTCCCTATAGAAGTCAATCTCAACTTAGAATAGGATGAAGGTCAAGTTTTTACGCCAAAAGGAATCGATCTGCTGTAACAGACAGCGACCAGATCGATGCCTACAGCGAGGAACCAGAACGACTGAATCAGCAATCCACCAGCTGACATCATCCTACACATCATATGCTCTTGCCACGTCAAGATCAAGTCCATCCAACTGGGATTGGAAAGAAGATCTTCGGTTAACACATAGAAGGAAAGAGACCGTTAGCAATCTGCTTTCCATAACTCAAAGATTGAGTCAACCTTTCCTATATGGCAAGAACAGATATGATGAAAACTATTGATTGGCAATATACCATCTATCTCACGTCAATCAACAAACGGCTAGAATTTGAAATTCAATGCCTATATAGTTGAAGTAAAAGAGATCTGGAAAAAAGTAAGAACACACGCGAGCTATACTGTTATTATACCTTCAAGCAAACTGCT
>JAPKLX010000372.1:161906-202613 GCA_026898415.1 Leonotis leonurus
GGGGGGGGGGAATACACCAAATACAAACTTTCCAGTTTACTTGACTAATTAAATCTGAGAGATGTAGCTTTCTGAAACACAGATTGCTCAAGGTGATAAAACAGATTGATTTTCTAATCGATCTTGTTCTATCCAGGTAAAGTCTCTCAAGTGAGTTATACAAGGCAGAGAGTAAGTTTAGACTTACACTCTAACAGTGTATCGTGTGCGGAATAATGGTGGACTTAGTCGGTGCTCTTATTAAGAAAATCTTTTGAAAGCTTAATCGAGTATTTAGAAGATAGATTAAGAATGCAGATTTGAATGAGTATGATAGATGCAGAATAAAAACAACTGAACATAAAAAGCAGAATTTAAATGGCACAGTTATTTTTACGTGGTTCGGGAAACCCCCTACGTCCACGGTCTAATCCAAACTGGATTAGATATCCACTACTAGGATACTCTTCTTATTTAACCTCGCTGAGAACGAGCCACAAGTTCCAAGTACCAACTAACTGAAACTTATGCACGAATAAGGGTCGTGTCCCTTTACAACTTACAGAAAACTACTGTAAACAGGATCTTCACGTTAATCCACTAGAAAACTACTAGCTAGCAAAGATCTCCTTCTTCTTCTCGATAAGATAGACTTGAATCGAGGTTTGGTTGGTGTGATTACGATCACGAACAGTTTGAAGCTTTGGTCCGACGAGAGATAGATTGCTCGAGAATGATTTTTCAATGTAGCACGTCTCTTCTATTCATTACATTTCTTCAGACCATGGCTCCAAATATATATAGGCATTGAATTAAAATTCTAGCCGTTTGTTGATTGGCGTGATTTGATTTGTGGATTACCAATCAATCATATCTCTTCTTTCCTTTTAGATTTGTTGATTGAGTCTTCTATGATTGGAAAGCAGATCGATAGTGATTTCTTTCCTTCTTCATGTCAATCAGAGATTCTCCTTCCAATTCTTAATGGATGGGCTTTAATACTAACGTGGCAAATGTCATCTGCTGGTTTAGATAGCTCTATCGATCTGTTGCCACTTCTGTCTGGTTGGTTCAACTCTTTCTGGTTTGAACAACTTTCTGTTAAGGTTAACTTGCTGGTTGAGACTTTCTGGTAAGGTTAACTTGCTGGTTGAGACTTTCTGGTTTAGCATTCTGTCTGTGACTTGCTGGTTTAACTTGCTGGTTGAGACTTTCTGCTTCAACTCTCTGTCAAAGTTAACTTTCTGGTTGACCCTTTCTGTTTCAACTTTCTGTTAAAGTTAACTTTCTGGTTGACCCTTTCTGTTTCAACTTTCTGTTAAAGTTAACTTTCTGGTTTAGCATTTTCTGTCTTGAGACTTGCTGGTTTTGAGTCTTTCTGGTTTAGCATTTGCTGGACACTTTCTGGTTGAAGTGCTTTTCTGTTGATGTCTAGCTGTTGGAGTTTATAAACAGCTAGCTGTCCATCGATCTGCTATTGATCTTCTATCGATCTGTCCTCGTTAAGAATGCTTGCATATATAATATTATGCATATATATAATATGGTTTCGCATCATCAAAACATATAAATAATGATTTCCACAATCATCAAAAAGGTTCCCAACATACCAATCAAGGATATTAAATCCCTAAACTGTCTCCTCTTGCCTTTGGAAAGTTTGACTGAATCTTGCATAAATATGGAAAGCAGATCGTTGACAGGTACCATTTTCCTTCTTCGCATATTGATTGATTCTCCTTCTATCTTTGATAGTACGAATGATGTGGCAATGAGTTTGGGACTCTTCATCAATTAATCTGGTCAAAGCATATGGTTGCCAATTAACTGATAGTTGATCTAGTATCATCTGGTTCAATTTGAATATCGATCTGGTCCTTCAGAAGGTATGCTCCAAAGCACGGTAGACTGTTCTGAATGTTCTGGTGATAGTTGATCGAGTGACCATCTGTTTTACCATCTACTTGCTTCAATCTGCTGGTGATCTGGTCTTCGAAGAGTAGAAAAAACAGAATGACTTCTATAGGATGAGATCGTTTACATACTAAGTCATTTTTCTAATCTGGACTAAGATCATGTTCTCTATCAGATTCACTTTATATTGTAGTGATCTGGTACAAGTAGAACAGATTAAGGTCTAACAAAGACAGAATTAAATCTAAGTGTGTTTTCGAAAGAACATCATCAAAACCAAATGTGGGGCTCCCAACAATTTCTCCCTTTTTGATGATGTCAAAACCACACTTCACAATATAAACCTAGATAAAAACATATAAGAATGATTTGGTTTTAAATAACCAGAAGGATTAGCAGATTGTTATTTGGTTCATATAACAATCAAAAGTAAATAAAGGTTTCTGGAAAATGAGACTTTGTCTTCAGAAAATCCACATGTATTAATATATCAATTTGACTACAGATGGATAATCCTGAATATAATGAAAGTAGAAGCAACAATCGAAAAATGAAGTAGTAGATGGATTGAAAAATAAGATAATTATGAGAACCATCTGGCTGCTCCTCCCTTCTTCATCTTTTCGCGCTGTGCATCAGAGACAAGTTGTATGCTCTCGTAAATTCCATCTCTCACTCTGGCATAGTTGAGATCGTGGTTGTCAATCTTGTATCCCTTTATCTTGGCCAGCTGATTGATGTAATTTAATATACACGTCTTGTTAGGGATGCTGCTTCCTGGAATCATCATGCATACCATGTACTCCTTTTTTAGGTGCCTTAATTTGGAAATTAGCACTCGAGGCAGTCGTTCTGATTCTCTGTATCAGGCTCTTGTCACTAAAATTCTCCATGTACCTATTGAAGCGGGTGTAGACTTTGAGTATATGGGTTCCTTGAGAAAATACCTATTCATAATGAACCCTTGTTTGACCAGTTCCCAATCCTTCTGGTCACCTTCTAGTACCCAGATGTCTTTTGGAGTCTGCTTCTGTAAGGGCTTTTTCTTGGACTGCGTAGCAGATTGAGATGACTGTTGTTGAGAACGTTCTGATGATGGCGGTGAGGAGAAGGTTGTCTGGTAAGACTTCTCTTTAGCTTCTTGTGCAGCTATCTTCTTTTCACGCTCTGCTTGTTCTCTGTAGAACTGTGCCCGGAAGATATGGTCACAAACCTGTTCTCTGTTAACTCCAAACAGTAGCATCTCAACTATTTAATATCCTTCGTCGATGGGCTTCTTGCCTTTATCTTGAGTAGCAGCAGCAGGTTGTTGAGTAGGTTGTTCTGGTTCAATAGTGGGGTCTACCCTCGGTGGAGTTGTGGGCCTCTCCCTTGCTTGTTGGACTGGAACAGATGGAATTTCAGCTTCTGCTCCTTCTGCTTCTCCTCTTTCTGGTTCTGTCACATAACCCTTTCCCTTGCCAGCCTTAGCCTTGCCAGCAGCCTTAGATATTTCCCCCTTTTCGACATCATCAAATATAGACTTGATGAGTGTGCGGAGGGAATCTATCTCTGCCTTCATTGCTTCCATCTTCTCCTCTGCATCCACTTTGAATCCTAGTAGAAGGTTCATGTTCTGGTCCATTGCGTCTAGTTTGCGCTCCAGACGGCTGTTCATTGTTGCTAGGGTCCCGTCATAAGTATTCTGTAGTTCTTCAACGGTAGTTAAGCATGTGTTCTGGTGCTCAAACTCTTCTGGGTTTGGGTAAAGCAGATCATCTAGTACATCTTGCTGATGCTCTCTCATGATATCAACGAACTTCTCCTTCTCAAAGGCAGCAAGTTGAGCGTGGATGTTAAGAGTTGTAGCTTCCTTTACCTCAGCAGTAATCTTAGCGACTTGGCTTGATACTGCTGCATCAATGGTCTCTTTTTGCTGGACCAGCAAATCAGCGACCAGTGTTTCAACAACTTGGGTCTTATGTTCCACTGTTTCCAGTCTGAGTGTTGTCTTCTCATGACTTCCTTTAGCAGCAGTGCAATCATCATCGATCTTCTTGTTGAGCTCCTTCGTGAGGTCTCTGATTTTTCTCTGTATATCTAAGTCCATGTCATTGACATAGTCCTTCTGATGCTGGTTGAAGTCAGTGAGAATTTGGTTTACCTTTTCTTGAATAGCATTGTAGGTACCAGTCATGTGATCTTCAACTCTGAGTGTGATCAGGTTGTCGATCTGGTAGATGTTGAAGGTCTTGGTTTCCCTTTCCAGAAGTTCTTCCATTTCATAAAAGGTGACATTTTTCTTCAACCTTTGGGCTACACCTGGAGTGTGCAGCTCGTTACTAGGTTCTCCATCTATGTATTGGTCCACTGGGTCGAGATTTACTGGGTCGAGATTTATGATTGGTGTTTTCTTCTTCCTTTGCTTTGGCTTTTCGGCCTCTTGAGTGGGTTGCTGGTTTGCTGCATCTTGGATAGGGGAAGAGTGTTCTGGTTGACTTGTGGGCTGCTCCATCTGGTCCCTCGCTGGACCTTGCATGTCCACATCTTACTCAGCCTCTTCATCTGATCCTGTTATGCTGGAATAGAAGTCCATTTTATCAGCATAAAATGACTTCAGATCAATCTTAAGCAGTCTAGCCTCATGTTTCATTAGCGCGAGGATGAGATGGTGGTATTCTGCTCGCACTTCACTGATAGTGCCTGCTTGCAGTAGGCTCAGTAGAGTGGCTTCCTCCTTCTTCAGCTCCTCCATCGATCTGGTCTGGAGCAGAGCGTCAAAAATGTAGTACTCGCTATCCTTGACTAGCAAGTAGAATTTGACTCTCTTCGCTGCTCACAGACTTTCTGGTCGTAAATGAATGCCAGGAAAGTCTTGCAACACTGAGTGATCTGCTTCACTTTCTAGTAAATTAATTACGCCTTCTGCTTGGCGTTTCTTTTCTTCTTCTTCATCTGCGGACTCCACTTCCTCCTCTTCCTCCTCACTTATCCTTTGCATTCTGTCGGGTGAGGGTGTGGCTGTTTTGGCCGGAGAAAAGTCCTTCTCCTGGTGTGGAATATAGCTGGATTCTGGTTCCACAAATTTTTGGCTCTTCAACCTGTGGAGCTATAGGATCTTCTGGTAGTTGTGCTTCCTCAGCTTGTTCTTGGCTAACTCGTTCTGGTTGAGTTATTTTAGGTTCTGGTTGAGGAGTATCATCTATGTCTTCTGGGATTTCTTCAGTGGGTGGTGGAGAATCCTGTACTTTCCTCAATCTGCGCCTCTTCTGCTTAGGCTGGTGAGAAGTTGAGGTATCAGTATCAACAAAACTTCCTCTTTTGGTTGGTGGTTTGCGTGCTGCTTTCTCTTTCTGCATTTTCTCCTTTGGTGCCTTCTTCTTCTGTTTTTCAGCGATTCTTGTTGGTGGAATCCAGATAGGATTAGAACCACCCATCTCCAGAAATGCAGCATGATGCACTTCATCTGTGACTTTGTTGAAAGCTGGAGTGAGTCCCAAGGACATCTCAATCTGATGCTAGTCTTTGGGGATGGTGAGACGAGTATTGAATTCTGTGGCGTCCTCCCAAACCGGCTGTTTGAAGAACTTCTCCACCATGAAGTTGATCTTGGTAGAGTGCCTCAGGTTCCTTCTAACCTCCACAAAGACACCGTTCCCTTTGTTGTCTTTTGTATATTTCACCAATTTGGCCTCCTTTGCCAGTAAGTCAAACAGGATTCTACCCCAGTTGACTTTGAGATTTAAAACTACAGCAGTGAGAATTCTGAACTTTTCCGGGGTGACTTGATCATATGAGCAACTGTGAGTGAGAAAGATCATTTGAACAAGCTCGAACATCAGCTTATAGCCAGGTTGGAGTAAAGATCTGTGGAACATTCTCCCAATGTATGCTATGGGTATCACCATGACCATCTCCACCTCTTCCTGGAGTTGATTGTAAGTAATCTCATCCAAGGTTATCCCTTCATCTTTCAGCCGATATGCCTAGTTGATCATAGCCAGGACATTGTAGGTGGTCTTGTTTGTCCTGTCTCCAATGGGCATCAGTACTTTTGCCTCGTTGCCCTCTTTCTCATCTTGCCATGTTAAGTAGAAAGTGGCAACCTGCTTCGCTAAGTACATCTTAGTGTGGGAGGTGACAATATTTTGGAATCCTATTCATAATAAATATTCCAGGATATAACATGGAATCATTAGTCATGTGAGCATTATATAAAATATATTAAGAAAACATGGACGGCACAAGAATGAATATCAAGCAGTTATCCATACACAGAGAATATATATATATATAACCAAATCAGTACCAATAAATAAAATACGATATAGTAGAACATATATATATATATATTTCCAGATGTAAATCATAATAAAAATCGCCATAGATATCTTAAATAAACCTTTGCAGTGCTTAATCATGGCAAAAAATCTCCTCCAATTTGCGAAAGCCATGGGTTTCAAAAATGCCGAATGGTTCAGGGGAAATAAACTTCTGAACCTCAGCAACATGTTGAAGAAACAAAGAAGTTTGAGGTGCCATGATCAATGAAATTTTGAAGTTTGAGAAAAGCTTTCGAAAGAGAGAGAAATCTGGGATTTTGCTTAAGTGCTTAAGAGAGTAGTGCTCAGTGCACTGGAAGTGTAATGTGAACAGTTTAATACACGTACGACACATATATATATGAAAACAATCAAAGGCTCAGATTAAAGTGATAAGAATTTTAAGGTTGGATGAGAATCTCCCTTTTTAGGTTTTCCCGCTTCAACTTTCCATTTTGCCGCCTTGTGTTGCGTTTGATACACGCGCTAGATCCTAGGGTTGTAGGACAGAGCGTGTAAATCTTCTTATCCACTGCAACTTTCCTTATTCCTTTTCTTGCAGAGATTTTCTAGATCACGGTTTCCAAAGGTGTGCTAATCATCATGATTATGGAAGATTTAGCAAATCTATGTCAGAAAATAGCTTTATAGACCGTAGTTAGGGCGGTAATTAGTGTCAAGACGCTTCTAATTTCCAAGTTCCCCCTTGACTAAGTAATAATTTATTGGAAATTTAATTTCCACGTGGCATGGTTGTATGTCATCATATTCTGTCATCTCTTGTGCATCATTCTGCTTTTACGTTCTGCTTCTTGTCAATCTGATTGACAATCTGGTTTTGCATTTTGCGTCATACTCTCATTTGTGATACAATGATCTGGTTATCATAGCTAGTGCTTCTGTTTTTCATTGTTCTGCTCCATGATCTGGTTATGTCAATCTGGTATTGACTTGGTTCTTTCATCTTAGTTTAGCAAACCTAGCTTTCCACATAGCATCTTGAACATCTCTTCTGGTAGAGCTTTTGTCAAGATATCAGCACGTTGTACATCTGTGTGTATCTTCTCGATCTGGACGTGTTTTCTCTCCACATGATCTCGAATAAAATGATGTCTCACAACAACATGCTTGCATCTTTTATGGAGTATTGGATTTTGTGTTATAGCGATGGCACTTGAGCTATCACATAATATATGTATCTCCTTCACATCGATCTAGTAGTCTTTTAGTTGCTGCTTCAACCACAGTATGTGTGCACAACTTCCAGTGACCATGTACTCTGCCTCAGTTGTTGATGTAACGACAGATGTTTGTTTCTTTGAAAACCAAGATATCAACTTGTTTCCAAGAAACTGCCACGTTCTAGAAGTAGACTTTCTATCGAATTTGCATCCAACGTAATCTGAATCAGAATAGCCGGTTAACTCAAAATTTTCCTCACATGGATACCATAATCCAATTTGTGTTGTTCCTTTAAGATATCTAAGTATCTTCTTGGCAGCTTCCATATGAGACTCCTTAGGGTTGACCTGGTATCTGACACATACTCCAACTGCAAAAGTAATGTCAGGTCGACTAGCAGTTAAGTATAGCAGAGAGCCAATAATACCCCTATATTGAATTATATTTGTTGGTTTTCGTTCTGGATCGGGATCTATCTTCCCATTGGTCTGCATTGGAATCTTGACTGATTTACTATCTTTGACTCCAAATTTTGCGATCAGATCGTTGATATACTTTGTTTGATTGACAAAGATACCATCTGGTACCTGCTTCACCTGCAAACCTAGAAAGAAATTCATTTCGCCCATCATGGACATTTGATATTTATTCTTCATTAGTTCAGTAAATTTATCACATAGATAAGCAGATTGTGATCCAAATATGATATCATCAACGTATATCTGGACTAAAAGGATATGTTCTTTGACTTTGATTATAAACAAGGTCTTGTCAACATAACCTCTTCTGAATCCTGATTCCAGCAAGAATGTTGATAGCGTTTCATACCAAGATCTGGGTGCTTTTTTCAAACCTTATACAACTTTAGCTAATCTGTATACTTTCTGGTCTAGATTTCCTTCTTCAAAACCGGGTGGTTGTTCAATATACACTTCTTCTTTAAGTATTCCATTTAGGAATGCACTCTTGACATCCATCTGGTACACCTTGAATCTCTTGTATGCTGCATATGCTAGAAATACTCTGATTGCTTCCAATCGGGCAACTGGTGCGAACGTCTCATCAAAATCAATGCCTTCCTGTTCACTGTATCCTTTAGCAACTAGTCTGGCTTTGTTTTCGACGACTTCACTATTTTCATCTTGCTTATTCTTGAACACCCATTTGACACCTATTACTCCCTGGTGTCTAGGTCTATCTACGAGATACCAGACTTGGTTTCTTTTAAACTCATTGAGTTCTTCTTGCATAGCAATAATCCAGTCTGCATCTTGTAGTTCTTCGTAAGCATCAGATGGTTCAACACGAGATAGATAACAACTTAGAAGTGCACTTTCTCCATGCATTCTTCTGGTCCTCACACGATCTGATGGGTTCCCAACAATCTGTTCTGGAGGGTGATGTTCTTGTATCCACCTCCTTCTACTGGATATCTCTTCTTCTGATATCTCAGGCTCAGGTTCTTTTGTTGGGTCCTCAAATTCAGGGTGTGCTGTTGAAAATGCTTGAAAAGGGTTTTCAGCTTCTGCTTCTTCAACCTTAATCTCTTGATTATTGTTCCTGCTATTGATATCTCTGGATTCTTCAGGTTTATCTTGAGATTGTTCATTATTACCTTCTTCCACTGGTTCACTACCTTCTGGTGAGATCAATCAGGTTTGGTCCAGATCGATATGTTTTGTTCCCCCTTGCTGCGAACTGGTTGTCTCAGCATTAGGTGGAACGTCAAACTCATTCTCTTATGTTGTATTCCAGATTAGAATGTCTTCTAATAGTATTCCTTCTGTTTTCTGGTTGTTAATCTAGTTGTGAATCTGTTCATCACCTGCTTCTCTGTGTTCAAAAATATTTTCATCAAAAACAATATGAGGTGTTACCTCCACAATATGAGTCCTCTTGTTGTAAACCCGATAAGCTTTACTGCTATCAGAATATCCTAAATATATTCCAGGATCAGCTTTACTATCAAAGGTTTTCAACTAAGATTTCCCATTATTATGAATGTCACATATACAACCAAAAGTGCGAAAATACTGTATCCTGGGCTTTCTGTTATTCCAGACTTCATATGGTGTCTTCCCGTGTCTGAGGGTAATCACCGATCTGTTCTGTGTGTAAGAAGCCGTATAGATGGCTTCAGCCCAAAATTTCTTGGGTAATCTCGTTGCATTAAACATTATGCGAGCTACTTCCTTCAACGATCTGTTCCTTCTCTCAACCACTCCATTCTGTTGAGGTGTTCTTGCTGCAGATGTTTGATGTGTGATTCCCATGTGGTTGCAGTAATCTTCGATCTTCTGATTTAGAAATTCTGTTCCATGATTTGTTCTGATGGTTGTAACAGAAGTTTCCTTTTGCTTGGTGATTTTGTTGAGAAAGATTGGCAGCTTTTCCAATGTCTCTTTCTTCTTGTATAAAAAGATAACCCATGTGAATCTTGAGTAATCATCAATGATGACTAAGGTGTACTTCCTTCCATTAATACTTAATGGTTTGACTGGACCAAATAAGTCGAAATGAAGTAACTCCAAGATCCTTGTAAATGACTGAGCTGTTTTGCTTGAAAATGATGATCTGGTTTGTTTCCCAGCTTGACACGCTTCACAGATATGATCTTTATCATATACTTGTTCTGGCAATCCTTCGACTAGCTTTTCTCTTACAATCTTATTGATTGACTTGAAATTGAGATGGTTTAGTCGTTTGTGCCATAACCAGCTAGTTTTTGATATTCACTTGGTGACGAGACATGTTTCGATCTGATTATCCCATTGTACAATATACAATCTATCCTGCAATTTTCCGGTAAGGAGAGTTTCATCTCCTTCCTTATTTTTCACAAAATAGTTGTTAGCATAAAAAACGATCTAATTTCCATTAGCACAAAATTGGCTAACCGAAAACATATTATGACTAAGACCCTCAACATATGATACGTTTGTGATGGTGGTCTTGTCGATTGTGATGTTACCAAAGCCTCTGGTGTAGCCTTTTGAGTTACAACCAAAGGTTACCTGTGGTCCTTCTCTTTCTACATAGTTCGATAGAGCGTTCTTGTCACACGTCATATGTTTTGAACATCCACTCTCAATAATCCAGATTGTTCCCTTTGCTACTCTACTTCTTCTTGCAGTTCTTCGATCCTGCAATTAACTTGGTGTTAGGAAAACATATGTAGCATGTAATCCTTCTTCCAGCATCATCTGTTCTGGATATAGCTTTGTAGACAGAAAGATGATTTCTCTCAATATTATCCCAATTGATCTTATTCTTATTGGTTGATGATGTTTTGATAGTTGTCTTCTGCTTCTGGTTTTATCTGTTTTCACATAGTGAGCAGATTGACCCTTCTTCTGATAGTATATCTTATCTCCTGTTTCCTTCATCATCATCTTCTGGGGTTGACTTTTCTTGTTTTTGAGATCCTTGACTTGATCTGGTATATTCTTTCTTTCAGCAACAAACTGAGTCTCACTGGATTTCCCATTGTATCCTAGGCTAGCTCTTCCCTTTTGTTGCATATCGATGATCATTTCAGCTGGTTCTTGACTTTTGTTGATCTTGCTCATATTTTCCATGGTTTTTTTCAATTTTTCTTCTACTACATCCTTTATGTTGATCACATCTTTCACCTTGGAATTGAGTGAATATATTTCTACATCTTTTATCTTGATTTGTTCTCCAAGACCATTTATTTGAGTAGAGAACTTGGTGTTTGCTTCACTCAAGAACTTCACAGTTTCATCCAGCTTGTCATTCTCTTTTATGACTTCAGAGAATAGCTTCTTTATGCTGGTGTAGCTTTTGAACATCTCATTAATTTCATCTCATGAGACTTCTGGTTCATCTTCATTTCCTGAATCATTGACAAGTTTATTTGAAGACATAGAAGCATGCGAATTTACCTCGTTCTGTTCAAGTCCGTTGTCCAATCCCATGTAGCAATCATCCCAATCTTCATTTGTTTCTTCCGCATAGAATGCTTCATCATTATCTGATGAACTATCAGACATATGACTTGAACTGCTTTAGTCTTCTTCAGCTATCATGGCCTTGCGTTGAGCTTTGAGTTTTCTATCTCTTTTAGCTCCTAGTTCTTCTCTTTGACTTTTTGACAAGTCAGGACAATCTGTCTTGAAGTGACCTGTTCTACCACAACCATAACATGTATAATCAGTAGAGTTAAAAGTTTTACCATTACTTTTTTTGTCAGCATTTTCATCAGATCATTCTGGTTCTTTGTTCTTCTGATATCTACCATTGTTATCTTTATAGACCCTTCGATATTTTCTTGATCTGATTTCCATCTTGTCCATCCTCTTGGCAATCATGGTTAATTCCTTGAGTAGCTTATCTTAACCTCCTTCTTCTGGTGCTGGAATTAGTACTGGTTCATCTGCTTTGAAGGCGGTCTCTTTCTCCCTCTTTGAACTACTTTCATTTTTCTTGCTTGAAGAATAATATGATCCATGAATTCTCTTGATATGACATTCGTGTATAGCTAGATGATAAAATAATGCTTCAACGGACAGATCGTTGAAATCAGCTCGTCGTGGCTGCATAGCATACTAGATCTCCCAGCTTGGTGGTAGTGCTTTGAGGATTTTGAGGTTCTTCTCTCTCTGTGTATACTTGTTTTTGTTGAATGCAGAAACTTCAAGTAACACTTCAAAAAACCTATTTTTCATCTGCTCAATGCTTTCGCCAGGCTTCATCTTGAATTCATCAAACTTGTTGCACGCTAGAGACAGCTTGTTCTCGATCATTGCTTCAGAACCTAGGCATAGTTCTCTCAAAGCATCCCACATCTCCTTGGCTGTGTCAAGATCTTGGATCTTAGCCAGATGGACTCCTTTTACCGTGCTGGAGATGATTCCTTTGGCAAAATCATCAAAATTTGCTTCACGCCGTTCTTCAGAAGTATACGTTCTGGGATCTTTAAGCACATATTCTTTAATTGCGCCAGTTTCTGTAATTCGAGTCTTCTCTTCTTGAATCACCAATCGATCGATCTCGTTCTGTCCAGGCAGAAACTCTCACGTGAATAACACTTAAGCAGAAATCTAGAGTAATCTTGTTTTCTAGCAGAATTTTGTGTGCGGAATATGGTGGACTTAGTCAGTGCTCTTGTTTAGAAAAACCTTTTCAAAACTTAATCGAATATTTAGCAGATTGATTAAGTATGCAGTTTGAATGAGTGTGTAGATTAGTGAATAAAACAATTGAAATTTAAAATGCAGAAAGTAAATAACACAGCTGTTTACGTGGTTCGGGAAACTCCCTACGTCCACGGTCCAATCCAAAGTGGATTAGATATCCACTACTAGGATACTCTTCTTATTTATACTCGCTAAGAATGAGCCACAAGTTTCAAACACAATCTGTTTTGAAACTTATGCACGAATAAGGGTCGTGTCCCTTTACAACTTAACATAAACTACTGTAACTGGATCCCTTAACGTTAATCCACTAGAAAACTACTAGCTAACGAAGATCTCATTCCTTCTTCTCGATAAGACATACTTGAATCGAGGTGTGATTTTGATTAGAACACGATCTGGTGAGTAGAAATCTTCTCGAATGAATGAGATGATTTCTGGGCAGAGTAACAGCTTGTTGATCATAGATAATAGTCTTGTGTACTCTTTAAGTCTTTGTTCCAAGCATTTATAGGTGTAGAATTTGAAATTCTAACCGTTGGACTTGATTGGTTTGGAGTAAAGGTGATTTACCAATCAAGGATATTAAATCCCTAAACTGTCTCCTCTTGCCTTTGGAAAGTTTGACTGAATCTTGCGTAAATATGGAAAGCAGGTCGTTAACAGGTACCATTTTCCTTCTTCTAATATTGATTGATTCTCCTTCCATCTTTGATAGCACAAATGATGTGGCAATGAGTTTGGGACTCTTCATCAGTTAATCTGGTCAAAGCATATGATTGCCAATTAACTGATAGTTGATCTGGTATCATCTGGTTTAATTTGAACATCGATCTAGTCACATGAGATTGATATCGATCTGGTCAGTGGTCGATCTGGTCCTTCAGAAGGTATACTCCACAGTATGGTAGACTCTTCTGAATGTTCTGGTGATAGTTGATTGAGTGACCATCTGTTTTATCATCTGCTTGCTTCAATCTACTGGTGATCTGGTCTTCAAAGAGTAGAAAAAACAGAATGACTTCTATAGGATGAGATCCCTTACATACTAAGTCATTTTTCTAATCTGGACTAAGATCATGTTCTCTATCAGATTCACTTTATATTATAGTGATCTGGTACATGTACAATAGATTGAGGTCTAACAAGACAGAATAAAATCTAAGTGTGTTTTCGAAAGAACATCATCAAAACCAAATATTGTGGGTTTCCCAACAATCTTCAGGCTCTCAACGTTCAAAAACACTCCGTTACTAGTCAAGAATTCACTAGAGTGTTTATCGTTCTTGAAGGTTTATTTTCTGGAAAATAGTCTATAAAAACTTCAAAGTTAGGATCTTGTTTTGATCCAATTGTAACCCTAGATTGTAGTTATCAATCTTAGGGAGAAGAAGTGTAATCACAAGATGTTATCTAGTTTTGATAATTCTTGTGACTCGTAATTAACGAGTAAAAAGAAAGGAGAAATTTTAGTTGATTTTCGATCTAATATTTGATCGAGTCGTGGATGTAGGGAAAGTTTATCCCAAACCACGTTAACTACTTGCGTTCTTTATTTCTTGCTTCATATTCATCTTCTTCATACTCTTGCATTTAAAACTGTTGTTGGGAACCCCACAATATATTCTAAGTTTTGATGATGTTCACTCATACACACACTTGGGTTTCTTCATGTTCTGTATCATTTCTGTTGATTGTTATTGACCAGATAGTCGAAACCAGTTCAACCAGAAAGATGGAATATGTCTCAGTCAGAAAGCTGAAGCAAGATATTCTTTAGAAGAAAGCTGAACCAGCAAGTCGTTAAAAGAAAGCTGAACCAGCAAGTCTTTAACAGAAAGCTGAACCAGCAAGTCTTTAACAGAAAGCTGAACCAGCAAGTCCTTGACAGAAGGCTAAACCAGAGAATCTCAAAACCAGCAAGTCTCAAAGACAGAATGCTAAACCAGAGAGTCTCAATCAGAAAATGAAGCTAGTCAACTTTAACAGAAAGTTGAACCAGAGAAGCTTCAGGCAGAAAGATGGAAGATACTTCAACCAGAAAGTAGTTAACGTATGCTCTACCAGAAAGTACTTCAACCAGAAGGTGGTTAACGTATGCTCTACCAGAAAGTACTTCAACCAGAAGGTAGTTAACGTATGCTCTACCAGAAAGTACTTCAACCAGAAGGTGGTTAACGTATGCTCTACCAGAAAGTACCTCAACCAGAAAGTGTCTAAGCCAATATTCAACCAGAAAGACACTAGACCAGAGAGGACACGACCAGAAGGTTAAAAGCAAACCAGAAAGAGCAGAACCAAACCTGTCGATGAAGCATTAAAGACTTTCCATTGAAGACTTGGAAATCGAATCACTGATTGACATGGAGAAGGAAAGCAATCACATATGATCTGCTTACCAATCATAGAAGATTCAATCAACAACTCTATAAGGAAAGAAGAGATATAATTGATTGACAATTCACAAATCAAATCACGTCAATCAACAAACGGCTAGAATCTCAAATTCAGAGCCTATATATGTTTGAAGTTTCAAAGTCTGAAAAATGCAAGCGCTATACTACAAAAATATTCTCAAGCATTCTATCTCCAAATCAGACAAAAGCTTCAAACCGTTCGTGATCGCAATCACACCTCGATTCAAGTCTGTCTTATCGAGAGAAGAAGGAGATCTTTACTAGCTAGTAGTTTTCTAGTGGATTAACGTGAAGATAGCCTGTTTACAGTAGTTTTCTGTAAGTTGTAAAGGGACACGACCCTTATTCGTGCATAAGTTTCAGTTAGTTTGTACTTGGAACTTGTGGCTCGTTCTCAGCGAGGTTAAATAAGAAGAGTATCTTAGTAGTGGATATCTAATCCAGTTTGGATTAGACCGTGGACGTAGGGGGTTTCCCGAACCACGTAAAAATAACTGTGCCTTTTAAATTCTGCATTTTATGTTCAGTTGTTTTTATTCTGCATCTATCATACTCATTCAAACCTGCATTCTTAATCTATCTTCTAAATACTCGATTAAGTTTTCAAAAGATTTTCTTAACAAGAGCACCAACTAAGTCCACCATTATTCCGCACACGATACACTGTTAGAGTTTAAGTATAAACTTACTCTCTGCCTTGTATAACTCACTTGAGAGACTTTACCTGGATAGAACAAGATCGATTAGAAAATCAATATGTTTTATCACCTTGAGCTATCTGTGTTTCAGAAAGCTACATCTCTCATATTTAATTAGTCAAGTAAACTGAAAAGTTTGTATTTGGTGTATTCCCCCCCCCCCCATACACCAAACCTTGCTCTTTCGGGACCAACAACCGTTGTGTTAAGATTTACGAGTAAGAAAACGTTTTTCTCATTAAAAAGAGCATTAACCACCAAATTCCGTACACATCACTAATCGAGCTTAACTTGTATTAGTTATTCTTGATTATTGTTGATCTTCACATAAGGTCATATTTGAGTAAGATTAAGTCTTCCTAATAAGAAGAGTTATCTTGCTACTCTAAGCTATATTATCTATTAAGTGCGCTTAAGCCTTATATTTCAATCTCAAAAACGAGAAAACCCTAAAAGTTTGAATTGGTGTATTCCCCCCCCCCCCATACACCAATCTAGCTCTTTCTGGACCAACAAGTGGTATCAGAGCAGTGGTCCATTTTGGCCATTGTTTCTGTTAAGAAATGAGTTAATCTCTGTGTGGTTATCTTGGATAGATCTTAAAAATGTTTTCACAGCATAACGCACTTGCATTTATCTAATCATCTGCTTAACTTATGGAAGGACAGATGGTCCGTGCATGCGAGGACTTTTCCATCGCGGGGCATGATGACTGGAGCTTCATAATTGAGATGTGTTTGCGTGCTCAACACATGAAAATGTGGAAGGTCATCACAGATGGACCCATCAAAATTATGAACAAAGGAAGCGCATAAATCAAAGATGGAACTGGACCTACTCCTTCTTTGATCATAGTTGAAAAGGAGAAGACTATTGATGAATACACTGCTGAAGAAAGAAAAGAAGTTGGACTTGATGACTATGCCAAAGGACTAATCTCAAGCACAGTTAGAGGCATATACTTGGCCAAAATTAGACATCTCAAAACAGCCAAAGAGATGTGGGACGTGCTATAGGAAATTAGTCTTGGATCAGATATAATTCAAGAAAACAAGTTGTTTGTCGCTTGTAACAAATTCGAAGAGTTTAAGATGAGTTGAGATTGCCATGATTGACAAGAACAAGTATTCTCAACGGGAGAAAAACTTGAAAGTCATTCGAGCTCTACTTGCTAGCTGGGAGATCTACTCAGCCATGCATCCTATGATGCCAGATTCAATTCTCTAACCACTAATTCTTTATTTGATTTACTAACTGGAAATGAGTACGAGATTAATCGTATTCATGGTTCATCTAACCTCTCTTCTAGTAAACCATCTGTTGCGGGAAACACAGATAAAGAAACAGCTTTCAAAGCTAAGGCAAAAGACAAGGAATCAACCAAACAAACACCAATTGTTGTTGTCAAGGAATCATCAAGCTCAGATGATGAGAATTACCCAACGGAAAATTATTTCGAGGACTACTCTCTCATGACGAAAAGATTCCAAAGAATGGAAGTAAGAGCCAATAGATACAAACGACTCTACAAAGAAAACAACAACAGAAGCTTCAAAGGGAAAGATCGATTTGGTGATCGACCTGAATGTAAGAATGAGGTTAAATCGACCTCATATGTTAAAGTTGACCTCTCCGAATATTCTTGCTTTAAGTGTGGCAGGTAGGGACATTTCAAGACTGACTGTCCTGATATATCAAAACCGGAGAGAGATGAGCTTCGTGCCAAAAGAGACAAAAAGCTCAAAGAGCAAAGAAAAACTATGCTAGATAAAGAGCAATCATCTCCAAGCCACCTGTCAGGCAGTTCATCCGAAAATGATGAAACATTTAAAGCTGATGAAGTAGAAGATGAATGAGATGAGTGTCTCATGGGCCATGACAATGGACTCGACAATCAAGAGGTAAATAGTCCAAATTCTATCTCTTCTAATCCACCTGTATATGATTCTGGTGATGATGAAGAAGAAGAAGGTGAAGACGACCTGTCAATCAAAGACTTTACCAAACTCATGGAGGATCACGCAAGATTGAACAAGATGTTCAAACATGCAATAAAGGAGAATGGAAGAATGACAACCACCATTCAAAAGATGAAGGAAATTAGCAGCACTTTCAAAGACCGAGAGAACACACTGTTAAAACAACTCAATAGCAAGTGCGAAGAGAATTACACCTTGAATGCCAAAATATCTGATCTGATTGACCGGGAAGCTTCTGCTCAATGCAAGGTTGATGACTTGAGCGCCATGATCAACCACTCTGTTGGTCCCGAAAGAGCAAGGTTTGGTGTATGGGGTGGGGAATACACCAAATACAAACTTTCAGTTTACTTGACAAATTATCAGAGAGTTCAAGCTATTCTGTATAAGAATTTGCTCGGCAGATGACTTAAACAGATTGATACACAGATCGAAACCAGTTAAGTCAAAACAGATTGCTCTCTTAGTGAAAGACACTTAGTCAATAATAAGAGTGATCTTAATACTTTCTGAGTGTTGTGTGTGCAGAATAATGGTGGATTAATGAGTGCTCTTGTTTAGAACACCTTATGTATTATTCAGATTGTTAAGCAGATTGATTGAGATGCAGATTGAATGATAGTGCAGAAGGTTAGAATAATAAACAACTGTAAGTAAATATGCAGGAATGTAAAGCACACAGTCGTTTAACATGGTTCGGGAAATCCCTACGTCCACGATCTGGTCAAAGCTAGACCAGATTATCCAATACTAGGATACTCTACTTGTTTATACTCGTGGAGAGTGAGTCACAAGTATCAATCATAACTTGAGAGATACTTATGCACGAAATAAGGGTCGTGTCCCTTTACAACAGATTACCTCTATGTTACCACTAGAAAACTACTAGCTAGCAGGGTGATCTTCTTTCTCTCGATAAGACAGACTTGAATCGAGGTGGTTGGTGTGATGTGGAATCACAAATCTTTTGAAGCTCTTAGTCTGGATTGCAGATTGATTGCTAGAGAGTATGTTAACAGTATAGCTCGCGTGCGTGTTCTATCTTCTCCACATTTTGAACTTCAAATATATAGGCATTGAATTGAAAATTCTAGCCGTTGTTGATTGGCGTGAGATTGATGGAATATTGCCAATTAATGATGTCCATCATATCTCTTCTTTCCATGTAGAGTGTGTTGACTCAATCTTCAAGATATGGAAAGCAGATTCGAGAGATTTTATAGATACATGATATAGAGCAGTTAAAGATAAATAACAACACATAAATATAAACCTTTGCAACGACGAACAAGATCAAATGCCTTGTCCAGTTTATGAAACCCGAAGGTATCAAGAACTACGAAAAGGTCTTGATGAATGTAGGGTTTTAGAAAGTTTGCTTGTTCAAGAAAAACAGATGATTTGGGTGCCATATTTGCTAAGACAGAGTGATTTTCGAAGATAGGGAGAGTTGGAAGCGAGGAAATTTTGCTAAGTGTTACGAGAAATATAAGTGTAAGTGATAGACGAAACGACTTATCAAATATATAAACGAAAGAGAGGATAAGTAAAGTAATAAAATATTGAGAAATCCTTCCCTTTTTCAGCTTTTCCTGCCTTTCCATGTTTTAGGTTTACAGTCTATTACAGCCTCTATTGATCGTATGATGCACGCGCTTTTGATCGTGGGGTTGAGGAGTGGCGCGTGTTTGTTTTGCACTGTCGAAAAGCCTCCTTTTTCTTGGTTTGGTAAATATCTTCTTAATCACAGTTCCCAAACATAGTATCAATCATCACAAAAATAAAAGATTTGATATCTGATGTCAGAATTTAGATATATGGTATAATTAGTCGCCGTATATAGTTGACTTTTCCCCCTTAATCAAGTAATGGGATAAGAAATAAGAAATATTAATTTAATATCCACGTGGCATCAAGTGATCTGGTACATATCGATCTCTCTCTTAATGAACTGATGTTGATATCGTCGATCTGTTTATGCCATTCTCAACTTTGAACATCAATGTTGTATGATGTTTTGTTTAATAATTCCCGGTTGGAATTTGATTAATCTGTTTGACCATTAATATGCACATAGTGATCTGGTGTCAATTTCCAAGTTGGAATGTTACATGATCTGCTCTCTGATAATCTGGTCTTTATTAATTTGTCTTTTGGTGATATGGTCTTAATTCCCTGTTGGAATTTACTTGATCTGTTTACTTTATCAATCTGTATTAGGCCAATCAGGTCCTATCTTCCAGATTTAATAGTCCTAATTTTTTCACAAAGCATCTTGAATCTTTCTTCTGGTAATGCTTTAGTGAGTATGTCTGCTCTCTGCACTTCGGTGTGTATTTCCTCGATCTGTACATGTATTCTTACAACATGATCTCTTATAAAATGATGTCTCACGTCCACATGTTTGCATCTGGTATGCAAAACAGGATTCTGTGTGATAGCTATAGCACTTGAGCTATCACAGAAAATTGGTATTTCCTTGACATCAATCTCATAATCTTTAAGCTGTTGTCTTAACCACAATATTTGTGCACAGCAACTTCCAGCTGCCATATATTTTGCCTCTGTGGTTGATGTGGCAACAGATGTTTGTTTCTTTGAGAACCAAGAGACCAGTTTGCTTCCTAAAAATTGACTTGTACCAGAAGTAGACTTTCTGTCTAACTTGCATCCAGCATAATCTGAGTCTGTGTATCCAGTTAGTTCAAAGTTGTCTTCACATGGGTAACATAATCCTAAGTGGGCTGTTCCCTTAAGATATCTTAATATCTTTTTAGCTGCTTCCATGTGAGACTCTTTAGGATTAGCTTGGTATCTTGCACATACACCTACTGCAAATGTGATGTCAGGTCGACTGGCAGTTAGGTATAGTAGTGATCCTATGATACCTCTGTATTGTGTAATGTTAGCTGGTTTCCCTTCTGGATCAGGATCAATTTTCCCATTAGTCTGCATTGGGATTTTCACTAGATTACTGTCTTTCAACCCAAATTTGGTTAGCAGATCGTTGATGTATTTTGTTTGATTAATGAAGATACCATCTGATAGTTGCTTGACCTGCAGTCCTAAAAAGAAACTCATTTCTCCCATCATGGACATTTGGTACTTATTTTACATAAGTTCAGCAAATTTGTCACATAGATAGGTGGATTGAGATCCAAATATGATATCATCTACGTAGATCTGTACTAGGAGGATGTTTTCTTTGACTCTAATGATAAATAAAGTCTTGTCAACAGATCCCCTTCTGAAACCAGATTCTAGTAGGAATGTAGAAAGTGTCTCATACCAAGCTCTAGGAGCTTGTTTAAGACCATAGACTGCTTTTGTCAGTCTGTATACTTTCTGGTTTCGATCTGCTTCTTCAAATCCGGGTGGTTGTTCCACATAAACTTCTTCTTCAAGGATACCATTTAGAAAAGCACTTTTGACATCCATCTGGTATACCTTGAATCTCTTGTGTGCATCATATGCTAGGAATAGCCTTATTGCTTCTAATCTGGCTACGGGTGCAAATGTTTCATCAAAATCAATGCCTTCTTGTTGATTATAGCCTTTAGCTACTAATCTGGCTTTGTTTCTGACTACTTCACCATTCTCATCCCGTTTATTTTTGAACACCCATTTTACACCAATCACACCTTGGTGTTTGGTTCTGTCCACGAGATACCAGACTTCATTTCTTTTGAACTCATTGAGTTCTTCTTGCATTGCTGTTATCCAGTCTGCATCTTGTAATGCTTCATGTGCATCAGATGGTTCAATGCGCGAGAGATAACAGCTTAACATTTAGAAAAGCACTTTTGACATCCATCTGTATACTTTCTGGTTTCGATCTGCTTCTTCAAATCCAGGTGGTTGTTCCACATAAACTTCTTCTTCAAGGATACCATTTAGAAAAGCACTTTTGACATCCATCTGGTATACCTTGAATCTCTTGTGTGCAGCATATGCTAGGAATAGCCTTATTGCTTCTAATCTGGCTACGGGTGCAAATGTTTCATCAAAATCAATGCCTTCTTGTTGATTATAGCCTTTAGCTACTAATCTGGCTTTGTTTCTGACTACTTCACCATTCTCATCCCGTTTATTTTTGAACACCCATTTTACACCAATCACACCTTGGTGTTTGGTTCTGTCCACGAGATACCAGACTTCATTTCTTTTGAACTCATTGAGTTCTTCTTGCATTGCTGTTATCCAGTCTGCATCTTGTAATGCTCCATGCATCCTTCTAGTTTTCACACGATCTGATGGGTTCCCAACGATCTGTTCTGGTGGATGATCTTGTATCCATCTCCTTCTCCTGGTCATTTCTTCATCTGATATCTCAGGATCAGGTTGATCTATTGGTTCCTCAAATTCAGGGTGTGATGTAGAAGATGTTTGGAATGGATTCTCATTTACAATTTCTTCTGGATTTGGGTTCTCAGAATGATTATCTTCTGTAATGACTGTTTCATTACTTGTTGATCTGTTTTCATCCAGATCTTGTTGAATTGTTCCCCCTTGTTGTATGATATCTTCAGCAATAGGTGGAGTATTACTTTCTTCATCATCTCTCTTTGAATTCCATGTAAGAATGTCTTCTAGCAGAATCTCATTTGATTTTCTAGTAGTCATCTGGTTATCAATCTGTTTTTCTTCTAGTGACCTGTACTCAACAATAAACTCATCAAAAACAACATGAGGTGTTACCTCCACAATATGAGAATTCTTATTGTATACTCGATAAGCTTTACTAACATCAGAATATCCTAAGAATATTCCAGGGTCAGTTTTGCTATCAAAAGTCTTCAATTGAGATTTGCCATTATTATGTATGTAACATAAACAACCGAAAGTGCGAAAATAAGAAATCTTAAGCTTTCTGTTGTTCCAGATCTCATATGGTGTCTTTCCATGTCTGAGTGTGATGGATGATCTGTTTTGAGTATAGCAGGCTGTGTATATGGCTTCTGCCCAGAATTTCTATGGTAGATTGGTTTCATTAAGAATTTTACGTGCTGCTTCCTTGAGTGATTTGTTTCTCCTCTCAACAACTCCATTCTGTTGAGGAGTTCGAGCAGCAGATGTTTGATGAGTTATTCCCATCTTGTTACAGTATACTTCAATCTTTTGATTGATAAATTCTGTTCCTCTATCTGTTCTGATAGAAGTTATACTCATCTCCTTCTGTTTGGTAATCTTGTGTAGGAAATCAGGGAGTTTGTCTAGAGTCTCTTTTTTCTTTAACAGAAAGATGACCCAAGTGAATCTTGAGTAATCATCTATGATTACCAATGTGTATTTTCTCCCATTTATACTTAGTGGCTTGACTGGTCCAAATAGATCCAGATGCAAGAGCTCTAGTATTCTTGATGTTGAGTGAGCAGTTTTGCTTGAAAAGGATGATCTGCTTTGCTTTCCAGCTTGACAGGCATCACATATATGATCTTTATCATATACTTGATCTAGTAGTCCTTCCACTAACTTTTCTTTGGCAATCCTGTTGATTGACTTAAAGTTTAGATGGCTTAATCTCTTATGCCATAACCAACTGTTTTCTGATACAGTCTTGGTGACTAAACAGGTCTCGATCTGGTTTGTCCACTGGACAATGTATAATCAATCCTGCAGTTTACCGGTAAGGAGTATCTCATCTCCTTCCTTATTCTTCACCAGACAGTTGTTAGTATCAAAAATAATCTGATTACCCTTAGCACAAAATTGACTTACAGAAAACAGATTGTGACTAAGACACTCAACATATGATACATTTGTGATAGTGTTCTTGCCAACTTTGATGTCTCCATACCCTCTGGTATATCCTTTTGAATTACATCCAAAAGTGACCTGTGGTCCTGGTTTCTCTATGTAATCTGATAGTAGGTTCTTGTTACACGTCATGTGTTTTGAGCAACCACTATCTATTATCCAGATTGTTCCTCTTGCTACCTTATTCCTTCTTGCAGTCCTTTAATCCTGCAATTAATCAAACTTAGCTACCCTTCAACGTTTGGGTGCTTGATTATTAGCAAATATTCCTTTTCGAATCCAGAATATTTTAGGGTTAGGAACATAAATATAGCAGGTAATGATATTCCCATCATTGTCAACTTTAGATAGTGAGTGAATTTCAGATGGATCAAATCGTTCTGTTTCATCAATCTTCAAGTTCTTCTTATTGTGGAGTGTCATGTTGACAATTTTTGTCCTGTTGACATTTGCTTTGTGAAGATGATCTGTTTCTGTGTAGTGAGCTGGTTGTCCTTTTGTTTGATGATACTGCCTGTTCTTCGCATCTTTTATAATAATCTTTTGAGGGTAACCTTTCTCGTTTTTCAAGTCTTTTACTTGATCTGGTATTTGCTTCCTTTCTGGTACAAAGTTTATGGTTCCCGAAGACTTTTCTGAGTGACCTGGATACCCCTAATCTAGATTTGCCCTTTTGCTGCATATTGATTAGCAGTTTAGCACGTTCGTCACTTTTGTAGATCATCTCTTTGCCTTTCTTGATCTTCTCTTCAGCAACGTTGTTTCTTATAACTAGATCCTTCAGTTTTGAATTAAGTGAATGGATTTCACAGTCTTTGCTCTTGATCTGTTCTTCCAGATCGTTGATTTTAGCAACGAATTGTGTGTTTGCTGTGCTCAAAATCTCCTCTGATTTCTTTAGTCTATCATTCTCTTCAACAACTTCTCTAAACAGCCTTTTGATGCTCGAATAGCTTTTGAACATCTCGTTTACTTCATCCCATGAGTATTCTGCTTCATCTTCATTTTCCTGTTCCAGATCGTTATTATTTGAGGAATTTGAATAGCAAGAATTTACCTCAAATTCATCTAGGCCGTTGTCCAGTCCCACATAGCATTCATTCCAACTTTCTTCATCATTAGCAAAGAAAGCTTCATCATTTTCTGATGAGCTATCTGAGAAGTGACTTGAGCTGCTTGAGTTCTGTTTAGCTATCATGGCCTTGCGCTCATATTTGAGCTTTCGATCTCTTTTAGCTCTTAGCTCTTCTCTTTGGATTCTGGAAAGATCAGGACAATCTGTTTTGAAGTGACCTGTTCTGCCACATCCAAAGCAAGTGTAATCTGTAGAGCTAGAGGTCTTTGTTGTTTTTGCAGTCTGCTGCTTGGATTCTTTCTTGTCATCAGATCGATCATTGTCATGCTTCTTATAGAAGTTTTTCTTGTTATCTTTGTAGAAGCGTCTGTATTTCTTCGATCTGATATCCATCTTGTCCATTCTTTTGGTGATCATTGCAAACTCTTTTAACAGTTTGTCATAACCTTTCTCCTCATCTGGTGAACAAGGTTCAGAAGGATCATCTATTTTGCTCTTAGCTTTGAAGGCAACTTCTTTTTCCTTCCTTGAGCTGCTTTCTGCCTTTTTGGACAGATGATCTGGTCCTCGAATTCTTTGAATGTCACATTCATGACCTTCAAGGTGATCAAATAATGCTTCTATGGACAGATCATTGAAATCTGCACGGAGAGGTTGCATTGCAGCATAGATCTCCCAACTTGGTGGAAAAGCTCTAAGTACTTTCATGTTCTTCTCCCTTTGAGTATACTTGTTCTTATTGAACGCAGATATCTCAATGAGGATACTAGTGAATCTCAACTTCATTTCACTACAAAAAAAACAGCTTCTGGCGACGGAAAAATCCGTCATTAGGAGAAGAAATCCGTCGTCCCGGGAGCTTAGCGACGGACTGGCGACGGATATTTTCCGTCTGTATTTCGTTCGTCGTTAGCCCCCCGGACGACGGAAAATACAGTCCATCGTTAGCTAACGACGGACTAACGACGGACTAAAATCCGTCGTCAGAGTCTGCCGGAGACCGTTGACGGTGCCGGAAAGCTAACGACGGATTAAATCTCATCTCCTTCCTTGTTTTTCACAAAACAGTTGTTAGCATCAAATATAATCTGATTTCCATTAGCACAAAATTGGCTAACTGAAAACAGATTATGACTAAGACCATCAACAAATGATACATTTGAGATTGTGGTATTGCCAATAGTTATATTACCATATCCTCTGGTGTAGCCTTTTGCGTTACATCCAAAGGTTTCCTATGGTCCTTCTCTTTCCACATAGTCTGATAGAGCGTTCTTATCGCATGTGATGTGTTTTGAACATCCACTATCAATAATCCAGATTGTTTCCTTTGCTACTTTACTCCTTCTTGCAATTCTTCTATCCTGCAATTAATAAATTTTAGCTACCCTTTCAACGAGTGGGTGCTTGGTTAGTAGCAAATATTCCCTTGGGAATCCAAATTAACTTAATATCAGGAACACATATATAGCATGTAATACTTCTTCCAATATCATCTGTTCTGGTTATGGCTTTGTAGATATAAGGATGATTTCTCTCAATGTTGTCCCAATTGATCTTCTTCTTCTTGGTTGAGGAGATCTTGAGCGGTGTCTTCTACTTCTGATTCTTATTTGTTTTCTCATAGTAAGCAGATTGACCCTTCTTCTGATAATATCTGTTATCTCTTGTTTCCTTCATCATCAACTTCTGGGGTTGATTTTTCTTGTTCTTGAGATCCTTGACTTGATCTGGTATGTTCTTCCTTTCAGCAACAAACCGAGTCTCACTAGAATTTTCGTTGTATCCTAGACTAGATTTCCCCTTTTGTTGCATGTTGTTGGTCCCGAAAGAGCTAGGTTTGGTGTATGGGGGGGGGGAGAATACACCAAATACACAAACTCTCAGTTTACTTGACTAATTAAAGGGAGAGATTTAAGATTTCTGTATTACAGATTGCTCTAAGTGTCAGACCAGATTAATTGTCTAATCAACCGTGTTCTGTCCAAGCAGAATCTCTCAAGTGAGTAATACAGAGCAGAAAGTAAGAGTGATCTTATTCTCCAACTATGTATTGTGTGCGGAATAATGGTGGACTTAGTCTGTGCACTTGTTTAGAAAATCTTTAGAAAACTTAATCAAGTATTTAGAGAATTAATTAAAAATGCAGCTTGAATGAGTATGACAGATAATGAATAAAAACAACTGAATATAAATGCAGAAAGTAAATAACGCAGTTATTTTACGTGGTTCGGGAAACCCCCTACGTCCACAGTCTAATCCAAATTGGATTAGATATCCACTACTAGGATACTCTTCTTATTTATACTCGCTGAGAACGAGCCACAAGTTTCAATTACAAACCTGATTGAAACTTATGCACGAATAAGGGTCGTGTCCCTTTACAACTTACAGAAAAACTACTGTAAAACAGGATCTCTTTACGTTAATCCACTAGAAAACTACTAGCTAGCAAAGATCTCATTCTTCCTTTCTCAATAAGACAGACTTGAATCGAGGGGTGGTTATGATCACGAACGGTTCGGAACACGATCTGGTTGAAATCTTTTCTCAGTAAATGCTTCGATAGATGAAAAATGATTTCTGGGCGGAGTAGATAAGAATGATATAGTAAGCTTATTCGCATATTTACTGCCAATCTTTGTTTTGAGCTTTTATAGGTGCAGAATCTCGAAATTCTGACCGTTGAACTTGATTGATTTGAAGTAAGTGTGATTTTACCAATCAAGGAAAGTGAATCCCTAGATTATCTCCTCTTTGCCTTCTAATCCGTTTGACAGAATCTTCCAAATATGGTAAGCAGATTGTTTGACAGATAGTTTTCCTTTTTCTGGTCTTGATTGATTCCATTCCTTTTGTGGAGCGAGGGACTTATTAAGACTTTGGGTTCTCAGAGACATTTCATCTGATTTCAGTATTTGAGTGTAGATCTGGTTGAGCTTTCTGGTTAAGAGTTTCTGGTTCAACTTTCTGTCTGGGTTGACATCTTTCAACTTTCTGGTTTTAAATCTTTTGATTCAACTTTCTGTTATAGTTGACATTCTTCAACTTTCTGGTTTAAGTCTCTGGATTCAACTTTCTGTTATAGTTGACATTCTTCAACTTTCTGGTTTAAGTCTCTGGATTCAACTTTCTGTTATTTATTCAACTCTCTGTCTGAGACTTTCTGGTTCAACTTTCTGTCAAAGCTGACTTGCTTCAGCTTTCTGTCTGAGACTTCTTTCATCTTTCTGTTTGAAGCTTTCTGGTTCAACTTTCCGTTAAAGTTGTCTTGCTCCAACTTTCTGGTACTTAGACTTGTTTCAACTTTCTGGTACATAGAAACCAAATAGAAATGATACAGAACATGAATAATTCCAAGTGTGTTTTCGAGAGAACATCATCAAAACTTAAATTATCTGTGGGGTTCCCAACAATTTCCCCCTTTTTGATGGTGTCGAAACCACACTTAATCAGCGTAACCAAATTAACATGTATCATGTTCTTGAGAGATTAACCAATTGTTATTTAAGTTAAATAACAATAAAGATTCTAGACAATAAGATTTTGCCTTTAAAAACCTCCACATCAATAGTTATCTGAATCGATAAGTACAAGTGGACAACAGAAATAACAGAGAACAAAAACAAAAGATAAGAGGAAAGATCTATCTAAGAGAACCATCTGGCTGCTCCGCCTTTCTTCATCCTCTCTCTCTGTGCATTAGAGACTAACTGAATGCTCTCGTAAATTCCATCTCTCACCCTGGCGTAATTGGGATCGTGATTATCGATCTTATATCCCTTGATCTTGGCCAGTTGATTGATGTAATTTAAAATGTAGGTCTTGTCAGGAATATTATTGCCTGGTATTGTTGGGCACACCATGAATTCCTTCTCCGGGGCTTTGATCTGTATCTTGGCATCAGATGCTACTGTTCTGATCCTCTGTACTAGCCCCTTGTCACTGAAGTTGTCCAGATATCTGTTGAAATCCTCATCTGGAGTTGATTCTGAGTAAGTAGGCTCCTTCAAAAAATATCTGTTCAAAATAAAGCCTTGCTTTACTTTCTCCCAATCACTTTGATCATTCTCTGGAACCCATGCATCATTAGGTGTCTTCTTCTGCAGGGATAGATTCCATGAGAATGGTTTCTTCTTCTTCTTCTTAGACTGGGTGGTTGATTGTGATGACTGCTGCTGTGAGCGTTCTGTAGATGAAGGCGAAGAGAAAGAAGTTTGAAATGATTTTTCCTTGGCCTCCTGCGCAACTAGTTTTCTCTCTCTCTCTGCCTGTTCTTTATAGAACTGCGCTCTGAACACTGGATCACATGCTTGATCCATGCTCACACCGAACAGCAACAATTCAGCTATCTGATCACCCTCGTCAATTGGTTTCTTTCCTTTCACTGGGGATCTGAGGTGCTTGTTGGACTTGTTCAGTTCCAAGTAGAGTGGGGTCAGGTCTTGGAGGTGTTGTAGGCCTGGGTTGAGTTGGTGCTGGTGTTTCTGTTTCGATTTCCACCTCTTCTGTCCTCAAGCTCTTGCTGCTATCTTTACCTCCCTTGCTGCTACCCTTTCCTCCCGAGATTTCCCCCTTTTTGACACCATCAAAGAGGGTAGTGATGAGTGTGCGGAGTGAGGCAATCTCTTCAGTCATTTTCTCCATTTTCTCTTCTGCTTCTCCTTTGAACCCAAGCAGAAAGTTGATTGTCTCGTTGGAGGCGTCCAGTTTCTGCTCGAGCCTGCTGTTCATTGTAGACAGGGTTTTGTCATAAGTCTCTTGAAGTTCTTCAACAGCAGCAAGACTGATGCTCTGGGTCTCAAAATCTTCTGGGTTCGGATAAAGAAGGTCATTTAATACATCCATCTGATGTTTCTGCATCAGCTCCACAAATTTTTCATTTTCAAACTTGGCGAATTGAGAATGGATAGATAAGTCAGTATCTTCTTTCAACTGAGCAGCAAGTTGAGTTCCTTTCTTTGCTACAGCAGCATCAATGGTTTCTTGTTGTTTGGCCAAGAGGTCAGCTACCAAGGTTGTGGTCTTCTCAGCTTTTTCTTCTATACCATTCAGTCGAAGATTGATTTTGGCTTGACCTGCTTCGTTTGCCAATCTGTCATCATCAATATTTTTATCGAGCTCCTTTCTGACGGTTCTGAGCTTGCTTCTGATGTCATGATCCATGTCGTTCACGTAATCTTTCTGATGTTGATTAAAGTCAGAAAGTATCTGGGTGGCTTTCTCTTGTAATGCATTGCATGTTGCTGTCAAACAATCTTCAACTCTAAGTGTGATAAGATTGTCGAGTTGGAAGTTGTTGAATGGTCTGGTTTCCCTCTCCAGCAGTTCTTCCATTATATAAAAGTTGACATGTTTCTTCAGCTTCTGAGTAGCGCCTTGTGTGTATATGTCATTGCTTGGTTCGCCACCAATGTTCTGGCCAACTGGTTCATCATCACCTGAGTCAAGGTTGATGATTGGTGTTTTCTTGACAGTCTTTTTGGATTGGGCGGCTCCCTGCTCTGGTTGAGGAGGTTGTTGTTCGGTTGGGACAGGTTCTTTTGTCTGGGTAGCAGTATGTGTTGGTTGCAGAGTGATATTCAAATGATCTGCCTCATGCTGCATGAGAGCAGAGATGAGTTGCTTGTAATCAGTTCTGACTTCTGCTACTAAGTTGGTTTGAAGTAAACTAAGCAGAGTGGCCTCCTCCTTCTTTAGTTCGTCAATTGTCTTGATCTGAAGCAGAGCATCAAAGATATAGTACTCGCTGTCTTTAACCAGCAAGTAAAACTTGACGCGCTTGGCTGTATCCAAACTTTCTGGTAAGCAATGAATACCAGAAAAGTCTTGCATCACTGAGTGTTCTGCTTCATTCTCCAGCAGATTGATAACACTTTCTGCCTGACGTTTCCTTTCTTCTTCCTCATCAGCTGACTCTCCTTCCTCTTCATCCTCACTTATTCTTTCCATTCTGTTTGGTGAGGGTGTAAGTGTTCTGGCTGGAGAGAAGTCTTTCTCCTGTTGTGGGTTTGATGAAGTTTCTGGTTCCATATCAGGAGCTGGAGTGAATGCTTGTTCCATCGTTGGTGTTACCACCTTTTCTGGTTCTGTGGGCATGTGTTCTATTGGTTCTGATTGTTCTGGTGTTGCTTCTGGTGGTGGTGAAGACTCTTGGACTTTCTGTAGGCGACGTTTCTTTTGTTTGGGCTGCGATGCTGATATTTCTGTCTCAACAGAGCTACCTCGTTTGACAGAAGTCTCGCGTGTCACCTTTTCCTTTGCAACTTTCTCTTTTGTGGACTTGCCCTTTTGCTTTTCCACACCTTTAGCAGGTGGCATCCATGTAGGATTTGAGCTTCCTATTTCCAGAGCTGCTACACGGTGTACTTCATCGGTTATCTTGTTGAAGAAAGCTGGTGAGAGTCCCAAGGACATTTCCAGCTGATGTTGATCTTTGGGTATGGAAAGACTTGTGTTGAATTCTACGGCATCCTCCCACACTTGCTGTTTGAAATATCGTTCCACCATCAGGCTGACTTTTGTGGAATGCCGGAGATTTCTCTTAACTTCCACTGAAATTCCTCTGCCTTTGCTATCCTTGGTATAAGACACCAGTTTAGCTTCCTTAGCCATCAACTCAAAGAGGATTCGGCTCCAGTTGACTCGGAGGTTGAGAACCACTGCCGATAGAATTCGGAATTTCTCAGGTGTGACTTGATCATATGATCCACTGTGGTTGAGAAAAATTCTCTGAACTAATTCTAACAGCAACTTGAAACCTGGTTGGAGTAAAGACCGCTGAAACATCCTTCCAGTATATGAGATGGGTGTGACCATCATAATTTCTACTGCCTCTTGCAGTTGTTGATGAGTGATGTCGTCTAAACTTAGACGTTCGTCTTTCAACCGATATGCCTGGTTGATCATTTGGATGACATTGTATGGTGTTTTGCTGGTTCTGTCGCCAATTGGCATCAACACATTTGCTTCAAAACCATGTTTATCATTCTGCCATGTCAAATAGAATGTAGCCACTTGTTTTCCCAAGAACATGTTGGGGCGGGAGGTGACAATATTGCAGAAGCCTAAAATCATAAGAACATATAGATCAAATATATGTATATTCATCATTTTATATGAACAAGCATGGATGATCACATCTAAACAGTTAAGAAGCAGTGATGAGACATTTTAAATAGTTCAAATAGAAAATTAGAGCAATACTAGTAACATGTTGCAGATATATGAGAGATTTAATAAACTCAAGAACCTTTGCAACGAGTGACCAGGGCAAAAATTTCTTCAAGTTTGCGAAAACCATGGGTATCAAGCACAGCTTAGGGTTCAGGCGAGAGAAATTTCTGAACCTCAGCCACATGTTGAAGAAACAATGAAGTTTGGGGTGCCATGATCAAACGTAAGATGATTTGGAAGAGTTTTGCAGAGAAAACAAGTCGAGATAATCTTAAGTGCTTAAGGAGAGTAGTGCTCAGTGCAATGAAAGTGAAGGTGAACAGTTCAAAGAGAGATATCGCATATATATAATAAATGGCATTGATTAAGCTGGTAAGGAAGTGAAGGGTTGGATGAATATCTTCCCTTTTTAGATTTTCCCGCTTCTTCCTTTTATTTTGCTGCCTTTCCCTGCGTGTGATAAACGCGCTGGATCCTAGGGTTGTAGACGAGCGTGTGCGTATCTTTCTTTCCACTGCAACTTTCCTTTTTCCTGTTCTGGCAGAGATTTTCTCGATCACAGTTCCCAAAGGTGAGCTAATCATTACTAAAATAGAGGATTTTAGTAAATCTAGGTTGAAAAATAACTTTGCAGACTGTAATCTCGGATATTGATAGTACGAATTGACGTCATATCTCTAAGGCATTTCAGTTTCATTGAAAAAATTCCCCCTTGACTTAGCAATTAAGAAATAATTTCCACGTGGCATTTTCTTCAATCTGGGCATTGTAACCTTCTGGTAGATCATTTGTTAACCTTCTGGTAACCTTATGTTGTTAACCTTCTGGTAACCTTCTGCTGTTAACATTCTTGTGACCTTCTGTTGTTAACATTCTGGTAACCTTCTGTTGTTAACCTTCTGCTATTCTATCATCCAGACTTAGTAATCCAAGCTTTCCACACAGCGTCTTAAATCTTTCTTCTGGTAGAGCTTTAGTCAAGATGTCAGCACGTTGGATATCTGTATGAATCTTCTCGATCTGGATGTGCTTTCTCTCCACATGATCTCTAATAAAATGATGTCTCACATCAACATGTTTGCACCTTGTATGAAGTACTGGATTCTGTGTTATAGCTATTGCACTTGAACTGTCACAGAATATGGGTATCTCCTTTACTTCAATCTCGTAATCTTTTAGTTGCTACTTCAACCATAGGATTTGTGTACAACAACTTCCGGCAGCCATATATTCTGCTTCTGTTGTTGATGTGGCAACAGATGTCTGTTTCTTTGAAAACCAAGATATCAACTTGTTTCCTAGAAACTGACATGTGCCAGAGGTAGACTTTCTGTTTAGTTTGCATCCTGCATAATCTGAGTCAGAATAGCCTGTTAGTTCAATGTTATCGTCATGCGGATACCAGAGGCCAACATGAGCTGTTCCTTTAAGATATCTAAGTATCTTTTTGACAGCTTTCATATGTGATTCTTTGGGATTGGCTTGATATCTGGCACATACTCCTACTGCAAACATGATATCTGGTCGACTTGCAGTAAGGTATAATAGTGAGCTAATAATGCCTCTGTATTTTGTTATAGGTGCTGGTTTGCCTTCGGGATCTGGGTCTATCTTTCCATTTGTCTGCATTGGAATCTTGGCTGGCTTGCTGTCTTTAACTCCAAACTTGTTGACCAGATCGTTAATGTATTTTGCTTGATTTACAAAGATACCATCTGGTAGCTGTTTTACCTGCAACCCTAAGAAGAAATTCATCTCGCCCATCATGGACATTTGATATTTGTTCTTCATTAGTTCAGCAAATTTATCACATAAATGGGAGGATTGAGATCCAAAAATTATGTCGTCTACATATATCTGCACCAAAAGGATATGTTCTTTGACTTTAATGACAAACAAGGTTTTGTCAACAGAACCTCTCTTGAAACCTGATTCCAGCAGAAATGTTGATAACGTCTCATACCATGCTCTTGGTGCCTGTTTCAATCCATAGACAGCTTTAGCTAATCTATATACCTTCTAGTCAGGATTTCCTTCTTCAAAGCCAGGTGGTTGTTCAACATATACTTCTTCTTCAAGTATACCATTTAGGAATGCACTTTTAACATCCATCTGGTACACTTTTAATCTCTTGTATACTGCATATGCGAGAAATAATCTGATTGCTTCCAATCTGGCAACTGGTGCAAAAGTCTCGTCAAAATCGATACCTTCCTGTTGACTGTATCCCTTTGCAACAAGTCTAGCTTTGTTTCTGACTACTTCTCCGTTTTCATCTCGTTTATTCTTGAATACCCATTTGACACCTATTACTCCCTGATGTTTTGGTCTGTCTACCATATACCAGACTTGGTTTCTTTTAAACTCATTGAGTTCTTCTTGCATAGCAATGACCCAGTCTGCATCTTTGAGTGCTTCATAAGTGTCAGAGGGTTCAATACATGATAGATAGCAACTGAGAAGTGCACTCTCTCCATGCATTCTTCTGGTTCTTACTCTATCACTTGGGTTCCCAACAATCTGTTCAGGAGGATGATTGTCCTGTATCCATCTCCTCCTGCTGGTCATTTCTTCTTCTGATATCTCAGGTTCTTGTTCATTTGTTGGGTCCTCAAATTCTGGATGAGATGTTTGAAAAGGATTGTCCACATCTGGTTCTTAAATTTCTTGATTATTTTTCCAACCATTTGTATCTCTTGATTCTTCTGGTTGATCATGATTTTGCTCATTGTTATCTCCTTCTTCTGATTGATTACCTTCTGGTTGAGTTATTGATCTATCAAGGTCCAGAATGATATGTTCTGTTCCCCCTTGCTGTGAGCTTATTGCTTCAGCATTAGATGGAACATCAATATCATTATCATCTGTTGTATTCCAGATTAGAATATCTTCTAGCAGAATTCCTTCTGTTCTCTTTTCCTTGTTCTGGCCTTGTATATGATTATCACTCAACTCTCTGTCAATAACAAAAGATTCATCAAAGACAATATGAGGTGTTACCTCTACAACATGGGTCTTCTTGTTGTAAACCCTATAAGCTTTACTAACTTCAGAATACCCTAAGAATATTCCAGGGTCAGCTTTACTATCAAAGGTTTTCAACTGTGATTTCCCATTATTATGGATGTAACATAAACAACCAAAAGTACGGAAGTAATGTATCCTGGGCTTTCTGTTGTTCCAGACTTCGTATGGTGTCTTCCCATGTCTGATGGTAACTACAGCTCTATTTTGTGTATAGCAAGTTGTAGAGATTGCTTCTGCCAAAATTTCTTAGGTAATATGGTTGCATTAAGCATAGTGCGAGCTGCTTCTTTTAATGATCTGTTTCTTCTTTCAACAATTCCATTCTGTTGAGGTGTCCTGGCTGCAGATGTCTGATGTGTGATTCCCATCTGGTTGCAGTAATCCTCAATCTTCTGGTTTAGAAATTCTGTACCACGATCTGTTCTGATGGTAGTAACAGAGACTTCCTTTTTCTAGGTAATTTTGTTGAGGAAGTTTGGCAGTTTTTCCAATGTTTCTTTCTTCTTATATAAGAAGATTACCCATGTGAATCTTGAATAATCATCAATGATGACCAGAGTGTATTTTCTACCATTTATACTTAATGGCTTAACTGGACCAAATAAGTCTAAATGTAGTAACTCTAAGATTCTGGTAGATGACTGGACAGATTTGCTAGAAAATGATGATCTGGTTTGTTTTCCAGCTTGACATGCTTCACAGATGTGATTCTTGTCATATATTTGGTCTGGTAGTCCTTCGACTAGTTTCTCTCGTGCAATCTTATTGATTGACTTGAAATTGAGATGGCTTAGACGTTTATGCCACAGCCAACTAGTTTCTGATACTGTCTTAGTGACCAGACATGTCTCAATCTGGTTGTCCCATTGTACAATGTATAATCTATCCTGCAATTTCCCGGTAAGGAGTATCTCATCTCTTTCCTTGTTCTTAACAAAGCAATTGTTAGCATCAAAAACAATTTGATTACCATTAGTACAGAACTGACTTACAGAGAAAAGATTGTGGCTAAGACCCTCCACATATGATACGTTTGTGATAATGGTCTTGCCAACTTTTATGTTTCCATATCCTCTGGTATATCCTTTTGAATTACATCCAAAGGTGACCTGAGGTCCGGGTTTCTCTATATAATCTGATAGTAGGTTCTTGTCACATGTCATGTGTTTTGAACAACCACTATCTATGATCCAGATTGCACCTTTTGCTATCTTGTATCTTCTTGTAGTCTTCTGATCCTGCAATTAATTACACTTAGCTACCCTTTCAAATTTTGGGTGCTTGGTTATTAGCAAATGTTCCCTTACGAATCCAGAACATTTTTGGGTTGGGGACAGCAATATAGCAAGTAATAATATTTCCATCATTATCAACTTTTGACACAGAATGAAATATAGATGGATGATATCTTTCTATTCCATCATTCTTCAATCCTTTATTAGTGGGTACTGTTCTGTTGACATTCCTGTTGGATAATGTCCTGTTGACATTCTTTTTGTGAACCCTTTCTGTTTCTGTGTAACCTGCTGGTTGTTCCTTTGTTTGATGGTTCTGTCTGTTGCCAGTCTGTTTCACTATCATCTTCTGAGGTTGTTCTTTCTTGTTTCTAAGATTTATCACTTGATCTGGTATTTGTTTCCTTTCTGGTACGAATTTTATGGTACTAGAGGATTTCTCTGAGTGGCCTGGATATCCTAGTCCAGATGTACCCTGTTGTTGAAGTTTGATTAGCAACTAGGCACGTTCATCACTCTTGTAAACCATTTACTTCCCTTTCTTTATCTTCTCTTCAGCAACGTTGTTTCTTGTAATGAGATCTTTGACCTTAGAGTTTAGCGAATGAATCTCATTATCTTTTCCTTTAATCTGTTCTTCCAGATCAGCTATTTGAACAACGAACTGTGTATTAGTAGTACTCAGTATCTGTTCTGTCTTCTTCATCCTATCATTCTCTTCTACTACTTCTTTAAATAATCTCTTGATGCTCGAATAGCTTTTGAACATTTCATTGACCTCATCCCAAGAGTATTCATCTTGATCTTCTATTTCCTGTTCCAGATTAGTATCATTTGAAGAGTTAGAGTTGCAAGAATATACCTCTACATCATCTAGACCGTTGTCTAGTCCTACATAGCATTCATCCCAGTTTTCTTCTTTATTGGCAAAGAATGCTTCATCATCTTCTGATGAACTATCTGATAGGTGACTTGAGCTAGAATCTTCTTCTGCTATCATGGCTTTACGTTGAGCTTTTAGTTTTCTGTCCCTCTTAGCTCGTAGTTCTTCTCTTTGACTTTTAGATAAATCTGGACAATCTGTTTTGAAATGGCCTGTTCTCCCACAACCATAACAAGTATAGTCAGTAGGATTAGTGATTTTACCGTTACCTCTACTTTCTGTTTTGTCATCAGATCGTTCTGCTTCTTTGTTCTTCTGGTATCTGCTCTTGTTGTCTTTGTAGAACCTTCGGTACTTTCTTGATCTGATTTCCATTTTATCCATTCTCTTTGCAATCATTGAGAATTCTTTGAGTAACTTATCATATCCTCCTTCTTCTGGTGTGGTAGAGGCTGCTGATTCATCTGTTTTGCACTTTTCTTTGAAGGCAGTCTCTTTCTCCTTCTTTGAGTTATTCTCGCTCTTCTTACTGGAGGAATGATCTGGTCCGTGAATCCTTCTGATGTCACATTCATGGACAGCTAGGTGATCAAATAGTGCTTCTACGGACAAGTCATTAAAATCAGCACGTAGAGGTTGCATAGCTGAATAAATCTCCCAGCTTGGTGGTAGAGCTCTAAGAATCTTGAGATTCTTCTCTCTCTGTGTGTACTTATTCTTTTTGAAGGCAGAAACTTCAAGTAGTACTTCAATGAACCTGTTCTTCATCTGTTCAATGGTTTCTCCAGGTTTCATCTTGAATTCATCGAACTTGTTACATGCTAGGGACAACTTGTTCTCAATCATTACTTCAGAGCCTAGACTGAGATCTCTCAAGGCTTCCCACATTTCTTTGGCTGTATCAAGATCTTGGATTTTAGCCAGATGGACTCCTTTTACAGTACTGGAAATAACTCCTTTGGCAAAATCATCGAGATTTGCTTCTCTTCTTTCTTCAGGTGTGTACTTTCTGGGATCTTTAAGTACATCTTCTTTAACAACTCCTGTTTCAGTGATGCGAGTTGTTTCTTCGGTAATGGCCGATGGTCCTTCTTCAATTACTTTCCACATCAAGCAGTGATGTGCCTTGAGACACATCTTTATTCTGAAACTCCACTCTCTGTAGCCTTGGATGGAGAATTCTTCGCATGCCCTGATAACAGATGATTCCATAATGACAGATAGGATGCAAATGATGAAAAAAAATTTCTAGATCTATTCAAGTTGACCACGTAGGTGTTAACCTTGTGAAAAAAAACAATGGTCTTATGAACCACCGCTCTGATACCACTTGTTGGTTTCGAAAGAGCTAGGTTTGGTGTATGGGGGAGCGGGGAATACACCCAATACACAAATTCTTAGTTTACTTGACTAATTAAAGGGAGAGATTTAAGCTTTCTGTATTACAGATTGCTCTAAGTGTCAGACCAGATTAATTGTCTAATCAACTGTGTTTTGTCCAAGCAGAATCTCTCAAGTGAGTAATACAGAGCATAAAGTAAGAGTGATCTTATTCTCCAACTATGTATTGTGTGCGGAATAATGGTGGACTTAGTCTGTGCTTTTGTTTAGAAAATCTTTAGAAAACTTAATCAAGTATTTAGAGAATTAATTAAAAATGCAGCTTGAATGAGTATGACAGATAATGAATAAAAACAATTGAATATAAATGCAGAAAGTAAATAACGCAGTTATTTTACGTGGTTCGGGAAACCCCCTACGTCCACGGTCTAATCCAAACTGGATTAGATATCCACTACTAGGATACTCTTCTTATTTATACTCGCTGAGAACGAGCCACAAGTTTCAATTACAAACCTGATTGAAACTTATGCACGAATAAGGGTCGTGTCCCTTTACAACTTACAGAAAAACTACTGTAAAACAGGATCTCTTTACATTAATCCACTAGAAAACTACTAGCTAGCAAAGATCTCCTTCTTCCTTTCTCGATAAGACAGACTTGAATCGAGGGGTGGTTATGATCACGAACGGTTCGGAACACGATCTGGTTGAAATCTTTTCTCAGTAAATGCTTCGATAGATGAAAAATGATTTCTGGGCAGAGTAGATAAGAATGATATAGTAAGCTTATTCGCGTATTTACTGCCAATCTTTGTTCCGAGCTTTTATAGGTGCAGAATCTCGAAATTCTGACCGTTGAACTTGATTGATTTGAAGTAAGTGTGATTTTACCAATCAAGGAAAGTGAATCCCTAGATTATCTCCTCTTTGCCTTCTAATCCGTTTGACAGAATCTTCCAAATATGGTAAGCAGATTGTTTGAAAGATAGCTTTCCTTTTTCTGGTCTTGATTGATTCCATTCCTTTTGTGGAGCGAGGGACTTATTGAGACTTTGGGTTCTCAGAGACATTTCATCTGATTTCAGTATTTGAGTGTTGATCTGGTTGAGCTTTCTGGTTAAGAGTTTCTGGTTCAACTTTCTGTCTGGGTTGACATCTTTCAACTTTCTAGTTTTAAATCTCTGGATTCAACTTTCTGTTATAGTTGACATTCTTCAACTTTCTTGTTTAAGTCTCTGGATTCAACTTTCTGTTATAGTTGACATTCTTCAACTTTCTGGTTTAAGTCTCTGGATTCAACTTTCTGTTATTTATTCAACTCTCTGTCTGAGACTTTCTGGTTCAACTTTCTGTCAAAGTTGACTTGCTTCAGCTTTCTGTCTGAGACTTCTTTCATCCTTCTGTTTGAAGCTTTCTGGTTCAATTTCCTGTGAAAGTTGTCTTGCTCCAACTTTCTGGTACTTAGACTTGTTTCAACTTTCTGGTACATAGAAACCAAATAGAAATGATACAGAACATGAATAATTCCAAGTGTGTTTTCGAGAGAACATCATCAAAACTTAAATTATCTGTGGGGTTCCCAACACATGTCAATGATCATTTCAGCTCGCTCTTGACTTTTGTTGATTTTGCTCATATTCTCCATGTTTTTCTTTAATTTCTCTTCCACTACATCCTTTCTGTGGATCACGTCTTTCACCTTGGAATTGAGTGAATATATTTCTGCATCTTTTGTCTTGTTCTGTTCTGCAAGACAATTTATTTGTGCAGAGAACTTGGGTTTTGCTTCACTTAAGAACTTCACGGTGTCATTCACCTTGTCATTTTCCTTTATGACTTCAGAAAACAACTTCTTTATGCTGGTGTAGCTTTTGAACATCTCATTAATTTCATCCCATGTCACTTCTGGTTCATCTTCATTTCCTGAATCATACACAGGTTTATTTGAAGACAGAGAGATATGAGAGTTTACCTCATTCTGGTCAAGTCCATTATCTAGACCCATGTAGCATTCATCCCATTCTTCATCTGTTTCTTCTGCATAGAATGCTTCATCATCTTCTGATGAACTATCTGTCAGACGACTAGAGCTACTAGAATCTTCTTCTGCTATCATGGCCTTGAGTTGAGCTTTGATTTTTCGATCTCTTTTAGCTCGTAGCTCTTCTCTTTGGCTTTTAGACAAGTCTAGACAATCTGTCTTGAAGTGACCTGTTCTTCCACATCCATAACAGGTATAATCAGTAGAGTTAGGATTTTTACCATTACTTCTACTTTCTGCTTTGTCTTCAGATCGTTCTACTTCTTTGTTCTTCTGGTATCTGCTTTTATTATCTTTGTAGAACCTTCAATACTTTCTCGATCTTATTTCCATCTTGTCCATCCTCTTGGCAATCATGGAAAATTCATTGAGCAGTTTATCATAGCCTCCTTCTTCTGGTGTAGCAGATGGTTCTAATTCATCTGTTTTGCACTTCGCTTTGAAGGCAATCTCTTTCTCTTTCTTTGAGTTGTTTTCGTTCTTCTTGCTGGAGTAATGTAATGCCCCGCTTTTTCAATCCCGATCTAATTCAATTAGATG
>JAPKLX010000608.1:0-21520 GCA_026898415.1 Leonotis leonurus
GAATAAAACAAACGGGCCAAACAATTAAATTCTAGTGGGCTGAACAAAATTATTAAGAGTGGGCTCGATTTTAATTATGTTTTGGGCCTATTAAATAGGCCCAGAATGGATATTAAGAATGGATTAAGTCATCCCTTAATAAAGTGTTTAATAAAATTTATCTTTGGATTAAATTGGTAACAAAAAGGATTGGATTTAAATAATTAGATTTAATCCAATAATTTAAATCTATTAAGTTATGAAATTAGTAGTAATATTTTTTTAAGAATATTAAAGTCTTAAATAGTATGGATTTAATTAATACTAGCTAATATGGACTAAATATAACAGTTTAGTTTAAAATTAAATTACTTCTAGTGTTTATCTTGAAAATTTATAATACCCATTAGTAAGTTAATTGGGTAAAACAAATGAAATCATTAAGGATTTTAATAAATCAAAGATTGGTTTAAAATCCTATAAAAAGGTTTATCGAAACCTTTAAGCACTCGAATGTTAGTCGAGTGAAGAGATTAGAAAAAATTGACGAAATAATGGAATATTATTTCATTTTTAGATGAAATAAATTATATACTCACGATGAGTATCTTTTCGTAATTTCGATTAAGGTGTAGCAAAAGGAAAGCTCTAGACCTCAAAGACTCAAGACCTTACTAGACGAGGAAGCAGTTCAGGTAGGCTTTCTGTTATAAATTAAATCGTATGCGTTGTACCAAATTACTATTTTCGTCTCAGAAATTCTTTTGATTTAGAAACATTATGAAATATTGCATTGTCGAAAATATTTATATTTGGTATTATGCGTATCTGTTGAACAATTAATCGAATTCGGGCCATTAAAGATTTATATCTTTAAAGGCTAGTGTACACCAGGACTGTGAGTCATCTTAGCGGGTTGGCCGGTTCAGTGCTCGCGGAAAGTGGCCACTTTCCCGACACCCAGAATTACAGATATGTATGATTACTCCAGAACTTAGACTGCGCAGTCAAACTTTTAAGATCACACAAGAATTTTAGTGAACATAGGTACTTTAGTGACAAAAATCACTATGTTGCACTGTGCTACAACAATGACAAATATATTTGTACGAATGTGATTTCGGCGCGTGTTTACTGAGTACTTTTGTACTCAAGCCTGCATATAATTATAAATGTGCAGGTTAAGCGGTGATGTCGAAGTGGAATGCTCACCGGAGGTTTTGTCGAATTTTTGCCCTTTTACTCTCGGTGGTTTATATGTCGTCATACATATAAATTTAGAAATTGATCCAGATTTCCGCTGTTAGACTTTCGTTTCAGTATTCAGAACCATTCAAGCTTTTCCTTTAAACAATGACTTATGTATCGTTTCCTTTATTGGGCTACGAGTAGCCGAACCTTGTTAAAATCTGAACTTATTGGAGTACGTTCCATGTTTTCATCCAAGAATCAGTACTTTCATTATCTTTTCATTGTCCGTTTTAAATTCCGAGTCACGTTTCCTAAATTTTACCAAGCATAGTAAAATGGGGGCGTGACAAATATATAAATAAATAATTAATAGGCACCTCATAGAGCGAATTCTGTTTACAATTTCATTTCCAGTATCATAAATATACAACTGAGCAAACTTTGGTGATGAACCTTCAGGCGGCAACAAACTCCCAATTAAATGATAGTTCTGACCATGAAGACGAAATGTCGGTGGAGAATTACCATTGTTCAGACTCAAGTCTATCTTCCCTCCCATTGATGTAAATGCAAACATACTATTGTACGATCGAATATTATCACGAAAATGTTTGCTCTTTGCATCAGTCCCGTATAGCAAATCATGCAACAATGTTGAAGGACTTTCGATTCTCGGTAATTTCGTCTTACCGTTTAAGCAACACAATGAATATTTTGGATTTTGTGTATTGCAACTTTTTCTCAGTCTCTCATCAAACCAAAAGTATGCTTTGCAATGCTCACATCGGTAAATAGGATCACCAAGATCGTGATATTCTGCTCCATTAAAAAATAGATACGATCATAAATTAATAAAATATAAAATTACCACAACTTGCTTAATATCTCTATATACTAAATATGCAGGTTGTGATTTCTATATAAATAATTATTTTTATATCATACTTAAAATGGCAAAATGATATATATATATATATATAAGCATTAAAGTTTATATTTGTATAATCAAAATCTAAATTATAAATTAGGTAAATTACTTGTTTACTACATTAAAAAATAATCTAAATTATTTAGTATTCAACTCACTACATAATTAAGAACGTAACCTTAAAAACATGTCAATTAAATTTCTACTAATATTTTTAATCAAAATTATCATTAAATTATGTAATTATGTAACATTACTTAAAAATATATTGATATTTGATTATCTAATTCTCCATTTAGTGTAAATTAATATGTATTGTGTGTCAGTGTGTGTGCGCTTTTTATTTATCTAATTATGTAACATTACTTAAAAATACGCTTTTTTATCTCATATACTTATCATTCTAAAATATAAGAAAACATATTCTAAGGATAAAAAATTAAGAGAATGAAATAAAGAATAAATATATTTTCAACATAATTTAATTTTTGTAACCATTCATATGAAGTTGGGTGAGCATTGATTATAAAAATATTAATGTGCGTGTATTTGCTTAATTTTGCATTTGACAGCATTTTATGAATGAAAACAGAATCCTAATTTCAAAGTGAAATATAAAAAAAAAAAATCAAATATCAAAACTGTCACGCCCGCCCTTCACTAAGGATAGTAAAGTCGAGGAAACCGTGACTGGGGAAGGGATTAAAGAAAATGGGATAGAAGTGGGGAAACTAGAACGAGGCTGAACCGAACAACATCCTTATAACACATCAAATAATTCATTACACATGAAATATAAAAGGACTTGAGTCTTAGGCTCAATACAATTCAACATAATATGAAAGAACTGGAGTCTTGTTTTTAATACATAATGATCTCAAACTTGCAGCGGCAAGACATATGGATCGCAATAAGCTCTACATGTATGAAGACATGCAGAACCCCCAAGAGTTAAATACTAAGAGATCGACAAAAAGCCCGAACGCAGCACTCCTCCTTCATCACCGCTCAACCTGCACGTTTAGAAATACATGCAGTGCTGAGTACAAAAGTACTCAGTAGACACATGCCAAAATCGCACACATACATATATAACTGTCATGCCATTCGCAAGTGAAACATAGGGATTTTTGTCTCTAAAGCACCTATGTTCACTAAAATCATTTCTTGTGAAAACTTGAGTTGACAGGCTTGTCCTAGTTCTTTGTAATCAACCATATCTGAACGTTATTTGTGCCGTGGAAGTGGCCACTTCCCACAGACACTTGACCGGTCAACCTTTCGCTGACTCACAGTCCATTGTGTACACTAGTTCGAGTGGAGACGCTAACCCACTGGAACCCGAATTCGATTATAAATATAACAGATAGGCATCATACATAAATCGAAAACATTTATGGCAAGGCAGTGCTTTGCAAATATCTCGTTTCATTTTGAAAGCATGCACACATATTTTTATAGAGTAAGAAAAGCCTACTTGAATAGTCTCGATAGATGTTGGCTTCATTCTCGGATTGCGGATCCGACCTCTTGTCGAAACCTTTAAATAATTCTCAAGTGAGATACAATACTCTAGAGTAGCTAATATTTTCTAAGTGTAAGGAAGATTATCCTTTATTATATCGGAGAATTTATTCTCGGATCTTTGCTCAACTATTATTCAAATATTGAATTTTGTCTAGAGACGTTGATTTCTCAAATCAACTATGTTTTCTAAATTTTTGTATTTCATTTATTACATCTAAGTAATAATTATTGAATAAATAAATAAATAATCTCTAATTAAATATTTTGATTCTTAAGTCAAAATATCTATAAGTCTCGTATTGGTTAAAATAACCTAGTTAATATATATCTTAAGCATGATTTATAACTAAATCAATTATTAAGATTAAAATTCTAGCTAATTAATTATAAATGAATTATCTAAATTAATTATAAATTTCTTATCTAAATTAATTAATATTCTACTTCTTGGGCTTAATCTAAATAAATAAGTTCTTGGTTTAATAGAATTGTTAATAGCCCACTTAAATAATTAAATTAACCCAACTCTTACCTATTAATTTAGCCCAATTGATAATTTAATAAGCCCAATTCTTAATAAATTTTCGGCCCATTCTTATTTACTTAGGTCCAATTAGAATTTAATCAAAGGCCCAACTATAATTAGATTCCTAGTCCAACTATTATACCCAACCCAGCCCATAACTAATTTATTTCGGCCCAACAATTGTGTCTGACCCGGCCTAGTGTTTTAAATCAACTCTAAGCCCAGCATTAATCTTCAATTCGGCCCATATATAGAGTTAATTATCTGGCCCAACTGAAATAATTCCGGCCCAATCAATTAATTCGGACCCGGCCCGTAACCCGGGCCCAACCTCTACATACTTCTAATTTGCCTAACCTAGACAAAACTCAATCCCTTTCATCCTAATTCATTCTGCCGTTTCTCCCTCTCCGCTGCGCACTCTCTCTTCCTCCCTTGGTTCTCCTTCTCCGCTGCACACCTCGCCGCCGTGGTCGTCGGTTTTCAACTCTCCTTCCCGGTGGCCAGTTTCCCTCTCTCCCCGTTCGAGCTCCAGCACCCTTTTCTCCAGCGCCACTTTTTTTTTTTCAACCCCTGCGCCGCGCTCCCCACTGCATGCAGCAACGTCGCCGCTACCCTGCAATCGCGCCTTCCTCGCCACCACGCTGCCGTTCTTCATTCCAGGTCAGTCTTTCCTTCCTCTTTCTTCTCTTTCTCCTTCTTCCTTCTTTCTTCTTTTCCTCTCTCTCTATTTCTCGCGCTGTCTCTCCGATCTCTCCCTCTCGTCTGACTTCTCTCCATAGTGCACCATCACCACCACTCCCCACTTCTCGCTGCACATCTCCGCATCGCTCCCTCTCGCCTGACTTCTCTCCACAGCGCTGCATGCTCGCCTAAGGCCTCCCTCCGATGATTGCTTCCTCGCCAAGGTCGAGCAGAGGCCTATTCTGCCTCCCATCTCCGTCGCTGATTCAAGGTAAGGCTCTTTCTTCTGCTTCTTTTATTTATTTGTTGATTGATTAGAGAATGTCTATGATCTGAAAGTTTCTCTCCTCCTCAAATTTCCTGAATTAATTGAGTCCTATGAATGTTCAAATTTTACAGATTGGTTTGGGTTGGTTCGAGGTATTTTGGATTGGTTCGGGGCTTTTCGGGTTCGGTTCGGTGCTGTCCGGGGCTGTCTGGATTGATTCGGAGCCATTCGAGGTCCGTCCAGCACCGTGCGGGGCTGTCCGAATTGGTTCGGGGCCTGTTCGAGGCCATCCGAAGCTGTCGGGGGTGATTCGAGGCTAGTTCGGGACTGTCCGAGAGCTTCCGGGGCTGTTCGGTTTTGTTCGGGCTGTTCGGGTTGGATTCGGGGCTATTCGGAGTTGTTTCGGGGCTGTCCGGGGTGGTTCGGGGCCTGTTCAAGGAAGCTCACGGCTGGTGCAACAGCCGTGCACCACCACTTCCTTATTCATTAGGTAAAATCTCTTATTTTTCTTCTTCTTTTTGTCATGTAGATTACAGATTTGTACAAGTTGCATATCCATTTTACAAAAGGCTTAAACGTATGCTTGAACATGCTCTTCTAAGTTCCAAGTGCAGTACTTATGTTCAAAGTCTAAGCATTCTAAGTTCAAAGTTAGTCTAAGAATTCTAAGTTCAAAGTTATAGTCCTTTCGTTCAAAAAGTTTAAGCTTTTAAGTTCTTGAACAAGAACATTTATTTTTAACTGTTAGGGGTGATTTACCTTCACAATTTCACCACTTCTTCTTCTCTTCTGTTACACCCTCTGTGCTCCTTTCCAAGTTTAAATTTTTGCAGCACTTCGTGTGAGTTAGTATTGGTGTGTTTAAGTCTTAGTATTTACCATATATATAGGCAGAAATCTCTATAGAGGAAATCTTTCTACTTGCTTCTGCACTACTTATTTCTTTTAGACTTGCAGGTCATGGGGTGTTTGATTTTTTGTTGATTGATGGAAGGTTGATGCGTCACTGAGGCGGCTACAGTTAGTAGGGAGTAGGCTGTGCAGTAACTTTATTTTCCTTCTGTTATCTACACGCTAATGACCTTCTTTCCTATTGTATAAAATTTCCTTCATCATTAGATTTGTTCTGCAACAAATCTGATCCATTTGCAATATTCTACTTGACAATTCTTTTATTATTATATGTATATATATATATATATTATGTATATACATTACATCTTAGTGATTTATTTACCCCCATACATATAATGTATAACAAGTCGATATGCTATGAACTTTTACTATTAATACCCCTAACGATTAATGATACAGATTGATACAATTATCACACTAATTATTATTATCACATATATATCGTAACAATGAAGGCATATAATATAAATAGCAACTAATAATATCTATTAATGATTAATAATAATAATAATAATAATGACCTTAATGATTCTTAGAAATGATAATAAGTTGGGTAATTAATTATGAGGATTCTTAACACCGAATCATTATAAATTAAACCTCCTTTAAGCTCTCATTTGGTAAAAAAAAAAATTAAGCCATTTCAATTTAACATAAGTGAAGAAAAATATTGACAATTGCTACTTATTATCTATTCTTAATTAGAACTTTAGGAACTCCCTTGTAATGCCCCTACTTTTTACTCCTGAATAAAAAGTAAAATTTTCCACGTTTACAAAATTTTATCGATTTACGAGACCAAGTCTCGTAAATTAAGAAGGGATGAGCCGTCAGTGGTGATTGATAGTAAGTTAATATTATCTTTTCATCGGATTAACAATTTGATGCATTCAAGTTTTAATATAGGTCGGTGTCTCTAATTATAAATTAATAACAAATCTATGTATATAGATATAAGGCTATGACACATATGGTCTAATTAACATAAGTTGGTTGTTAGAATCGTTAATAGTAGTCTATAAGCTTAATATGATTAATATTAACAAAATCATAAGTAGTGTTTAATGGTATTGATGTCATTATAATTATGGCTGGCTCCTTTAATACTTACCTTAAGGTAAGCATTTACAGTAAGCAATTAATAAAGAGAGAGCGAGGATTTATGAGAGATTAAAGGATCATGTGTAATTGATCAATAAGGACAAAGGGATAGAGAACATACATATATGTGAATTGGCTAAGTCAACGTTTTAAATACATTAGAAAGAGGACATAATTCTTCAAATAAACATGGGACAAGTTGTCTCGATAGCCCTCCACAAAAGAAGAAGGGATAAAGGAAGATACAGTGCATATCAATATCAACAGGAACCCCTAGGCTGCATCACCTAAACCAATAAGAAGAGTAAGAAACAGTTGTCCCTCTCATATCTGTACCTCTCACATCTGTCCCTCTCACATCCTGCACCCTAGGCTGCATCACCTAAACCAATAAGAAGTGTAAGAAACAATGCAACTCAGAAGACTGTTGAGGTAATGCACACGCTAGCTCTAACCTGCAGAGAAAAGAAAGAAACACTGCAACTCTAGAGTCTAAAGCATAGACTACCTCCTTAAACAAAGAACCTGCAACATAGAAGAAACAAGACAAAATCAGATTTCATATCTTACCCAAAATCGACCAACAATAAGAAATTCAACTCAAGTTATCACCACATTATAAATACCCAGCCTTTAACTCTTAGACCAGTTTACACTCCACAAATCAACACTTGACAATTACAACGCTTAGAAGAGGAGAAAAGCTTAGAGGAAATTCTGCCCAAACCAAGACCACACCAACAGTCCACTAAGGTAACACAAGAAACTGAAATACTCAGCTTTAGAAATATATATATATATATATATATATATGCAATCAATACTTGAAGCTTTATTCTCCTAGGACTAAATTCGAAACCTTCTTCTATTTTGAACTATGTTTCAGAAACAAGTTTAGATAAATTATAGAACATGTTTTAAGACACATAATATAGACTAGTTTCTTCATAGCAACATTAGAACTCAAAGTATGCTAAAGAAAATCAGATTTATTAGACATGCCACCTTCAACATTCCTTTACTAAACCTAACTGAAAATTTAGCCCATGCTTCTACCCTTTTCACCCATCTTGATACAAGGCATAAGATATAAGAACATAGACATATATTCAGATTTTAAGAGCATTTACATATTCTTATATTTTCAGAATATCAAAACATAGATCCAGAACAATTCCTACACCATTTATATTTATACATAGATTCAGAATTTATTCAGAACATATTCAGAACATAGAAACTAGGTTCAGATTGCAGAAGCATAGAACAACAAATACATTTTCAGATTTTAGAATATGTACGTATTCTGATTTTAAAACATAGGACCTATACTTACCTTCAGATTCAGAATAGAGATATATATAAATATATATATTATCATTCCAGAACAGTTCCTACACCATTTACAGACTTTAGAACATATAACTTCAGAACTTAGACATGCTTTTAGAAATTAGGTCTCAGATTTAGAGACCCAACTCAGAACCTATGAAATTTCATAAATGAAATGCAAAACAACCTAAACCCAGATTTAAAGCCAACCTTCAAAACCCCAACCTCCAAAACCGAAATTCATTCAGTCCTCAGCCAAAACAGAAACACCAAGGAATCAACGGAATCAGTAATTTAAATTATAATCACAATTCAGATTCTAAGAGAAGACTTTGTATCATAACCATCACACTAGTCCAAAATTCAACAAAAGAAACCATTTTAATCCAATAACAACGCAACTAGAACATGCAGAGATAGAAATGAAATAAGGAAAACTAGGGATTTACAAAACTGGAAAGAAATTAGAAAGGTTGGGATGTACCTGGAGGTTGCCTGCGACGGTCTGCCGCTGTTGCTTCCCCCGTGAGCTTCGGCAGCTCATAACCAAGAGCGGCGACAGAGACCGAAAAAGGGAGAGAGATCATGAGAGTTGAGACTGAAAACTTTATAAACTAAAGAAAGAGATTGAGGAAAGACACCATTTTTACCTTTGGGAGCAGGGCTCCGGCGATTTCTTTTCGTCGATTCAGGCGAGGGAACCGAGAGCCAAGGCGGAGAGATCGATGAAGAGAGCTGCGAGAGATCGAGAGAGACAGACGAGGAAGGGAGGTCGCGTCGCTGCTGTAGTAGCGATGGAGAAGAGAGAACAGAGACGAGAGAGATGGAAGGAGAGGAAAGAAGCACAACAGAAATTGTTGAAGTGTTGCAGAAAGAGAGAAATACGGTGAAGCGGCTGTGGTGTATGTCTGCCAGGGTTAGGATAGTTTAGGGTAAAAAAAAAAATCTAATGGGCTGGGTCGAAATTGTCTAATGGGCCGGGATTAAATGGGTTTAATTCAATTTGGGCCGAAGTGATTTAAATCGAACGGGCCAAGTTGGGCCGAAATTATGGGCTCGGATTAGTAATGTTGTGGGCTGAAATAATAAGAGGACAAATTGGGCTTGGACTAAAATTGATTGGGCCGTAGGAAAAAAATCAAACGGGCCTAATTGAGTATTCAGAATGGGCCTAGTTAATTATAAGGAATGGGCCCAGATTAAGTATTTAGAATGGATTGGATATAAATAGTTAGATTAAATTCAATAATTAGATCAATCAAGTTATGAAATTAGTAGTAATATTTCAATAAGTATAAATTCTTAAATAGCATAAATTAAATTAATATTATCCAATAGAGACTTAATTTAGCATTCTAGTTTAGAATTAAATTATTTCAAGTAAATTATCTTGAATTATTATAGTACCCATTATTAAATTAATTGGGTAAAGCAAATAAAATATAAGGGATTAATAAATCAAAAGAATGATTTAAAATCCTACGAAAATAGTTATAGAAATCTCTAAGTACTCGAATATTAGTCGAGCAAAGGATTAGAATAATTAATGAAATAATAGAATATTATTTCATTTTATTTAGATAAATAGATTTTATATACTCACAAGGAGTATCTTCCTCTTAATTACGATTAAGGTTACGGAAGAAGGAAATACTAACCGAGAAAGAATTCAGATCCTATCGAAGGAAGCTATTCAGGTAGGCTTTTCTCACTCTATAAAAATATGTGTGCATGTCTTCAGAAATGAAATGAGATATTTTCAAAGCACTGTCTTGCCATAAATGTTTTCGATTTATGTATGATGTCTATCTGTTATATTATAATCGAATTCGGGTTCCAGTGGGTTAGCGGCTCCACTCGAACTAGTATACATCATGGACTGTGAGTCAGCGCAAGGTTGACCGGTCAAGTGTCTGTGGGAAGTGGCCACTTCCCCGGCACAAATAACGTTCAGATATGGTTGATTACAAAAGAATTAGGACCATGGTCAAACTAAAACTTTCTCAAAGAAATGCTTTTGTGAACATAGGTGCTTTAGAGACAAAAATCCCTATGTATCACTCAGAATGGCTTGACAGTTATATATGTAAGTGTGCGATTTCGGCACGTGTCTACTGAGTACAATTTGTACTCAGCCCTGCATGTATTTCTAAACGTGCAGGTTAAGAACGAAGAAGATACGGGTGCTACGTTGGGCTTTTTGTCGGTCTCCTAGTAGCTGACTCTTGGGGGTTCTACGTGTCTTCATACACGTAGGATTTCGTTACGCGATCCTATATTTCTGCTGCTAGACCATTATGTAATAAGACCGAGTTTTAAACTCTTTAATTTAGTTACGTGATGTAACGAGCTTATGACTCTGACTTCATGAATTTACGGGATGAACCCTTGATTTATGTTATGAGAGGAATATTCATTGTCTTACTCTCGTCGTGTATTCCTTTCATTAGTCACGTTCCTGACTTTACTAGACTTAGTAGAAAGCGGGCGTGGCATCCCTACATACTTGATACAAAATAGGTCTAATGCAAAGAGCGGGCCATTACAAAAACGTATTATAGTTATTTTACACATATTGAAATATTTATAATATAAAGATAATGAAACATACCAATTTGTGGTTCATCAATGAGTGATGAACTTGACCTATTAAATGGTTCATCGCTTGTTAAGTCAATACATTCTGGCATCTTCCTCGTCTCACATGGTTCGTCATTTGTTAAATCAATAAATTCAGGAAGTCGACTAATTTGTCCATGCGATATTTGACAATCGCGTCCACTCTTATTACATAGTATAGAATCTTTCATAGAGTGTGGCGTAATTCCAGATACTGCAATACAAATTTACAATAATTATATCATATAATAAAAGATACTAAAAATAAACTATAAAATAATAAAATTATTAATGAAAATATTTTTAAGTTTATATACAAATAAAAATAATTATCAATAATGAAAATTCAAAATGTTGAATTTCACCTTTATAGTTGTTTCCTGTAGCACTATATTTTGCTTTTTTCTGTCTGTCATCCATATCATCTGTAAAATAACAACAATAATATTAGTAATACTAATACTAATAATACTAATAGTGAAAATATTAAATAAAAACTTTATTTCTTTTATCACGGGCCATAAATTGGGACATTTAAAAATGTTGAATTTCACCCTTATAGTTATTTCCTGTAGCACTATATTTTGCTTTTTTCTGTCTGTCATCCATATCATCTGTAAAATAACAACAATAATATTAGTAATACTAATACTAATACTAATAATACTAATAGTGAAAATATTAAATAAAAACTCTATTTATTTTAACACGGGCCATAAATTGGGACATTTAATTAGTTGGAGTAATATATAAAGCAATGATCCGACACTTATTTAATTGAAATGGAGCACATCATTGAAATGAAATTTATTCATTCAGCCCATTATATATTATGTCGGCCCATTATAGTATACATCAGCCCATAACAATTTATGAGAAATTTAATTATGTCGGTCCATCACTTATTACACAACCCTAATATATTGGGTATAAATATTATTCACCTTTCATTGTTCACCCATTTAAGCCTCATTTTTTCCTACCTCTGTTTCAATTGTCGGAAGCTTCATTTAGTCCCTTTACATTGTTTCTTACATTTCCCCTTTCTTCCTCTCCCTACATTCTACACGTATTCCATCAGCCATGAGACCTTCTTGCCCTCTCTATCTAGTTTCTTCTTTTTGTGTTTTTTTCGCTATGTTAATTTTTATGTACATATATTATTATTTTTTTCGATTTTTTGTCTTTTAGAAACTTATATTTCAAGCAAAATCTGGAGCATAGTCAATGTTTATTGCTTATTTGTTAAGCTTGATCTGAATATCCCAGATCTAACTTAAATCCGAATAACAATATTGACTACTTGCTATTTTTTGCTAACTTTAATTTTTACAATTTTTATTTTATATTAACTGGATTTCAAATATTGAAGCAAAATCTGAAGCCTACTCAGATGTGTGTAGATTGTTCTTAACAGATCTAAAAAAAATTTAAAGCAAACAAATCGGCTATTTTTTTGACAATCTTTTGTTTGTTTTGATTTTTTGATTTTTTCGATTTTACACATAAGATTAATTTTTTCTCTTTTGATTTTTTTGCTTTTACATTAACTGGATCTCAAGATCTTTAAGCAAAATCAGAAGTTAATATATGTGTGTGGCTTTGTTCTAAGATAGATCTGAATAACAGATCTAAACAATATCACAACAAACACATCGAACTATTTTTTGTTTTTTATTAAATTTTTTTAAATGAACTGGATTTTCAAATTTCAAGTAATATTAAGTCTATAGATTTATGTGACTTTGTTCTTAAGTTAGATCTGACTAACTGATCTAAACAAAATCACAACAAACATTGACTATTTTTTTGTCACGACCGCATTCTACTAAGGATAGTAGAATCCGGGAAACCATGACTAGGGGAGGGATTTAAGAAGCGGGGATAGAAATGGAAGAATGGAACCAAGATAAATTGAACAGCGTTCACGTAACATAGCTTAGAGATTCAACGTACGAAGTCAACATAGAAATAACTTGAGTCATAAGCTCATACATAACCACGAATATTTAAGGAGAGACCGAAGTCTCGAATTCATTACATAAAGGTTTCAACTAGCAGCAGAAACTTTTCGGATCGATGAAAGTCCTACATGTATGAGGACATGTAGAACTCCCAAGAGTCAACCGCTAAGAGACCGACAAGAGCACGACGTGGCACCCCCTTCTTCATCATTTCTCAACCTACACGTTTAGAAATACATGCAGGGCTGAGTACAAAAGTACTCAGTAGACACGTGCCGAAATCGCACTCATACAATTATAACTGTCAGACCATTATAAGTGAAACATAGGGATTTTATCTCTAAAGCACCTATGTTCACAGAATCATTTCTCGTGAAAATCCTATGTTCGACAGCAGTCTAAGTTCTTTTTGTAATCTGCCATATCCGAGATTCTATGTGCCGAGGAGGTGGCCACCTCACACGGGCACTGGACCGGCCAACCCGCTAAGATGACTCGCGGTCCCTTGTGTACACAAGTCCGAGTAAGATATCTAATCTACTGGGACCCGAATTCGATTATAAATAAACAGATAGGCATCATACATAAATCGAAACATTTATGGCAAGACAATAGTTTGAAAATAACTAATTGCATTCTAAAGTCATGCACACATATTTTATAGAGTAAGAAAGCCTACTTGAATAGTCTCGATTGGTGTTGGCTTCGTTCTCGGGGTGCGGATCCGACCTCTTGTCGAAACCTTTGAATAAATCTCAAGTGAGATATAATCTTATAGCGCATTTAATATTTTATAAGTGTAAGAAATATTATCCTTTATTATTTGGAGAATTATCCTCGGATCTTTACTCGACTATCATTCGAGTATTGAATTTATTGCCTAGAGACGTTGATTTCTCGAGTCAACTGTGTTTCTTAGATTCTAATTTCATTTATTACTTCTAAGTAATAATTTATTGAATCATAATATGAGATTTTCTAATTGAATATTCTAAATTTTTAAGTCAACATATTTATATAATTTCCTATAGGTTGGAGTAGCTTGATTAATATATCTCAAATATGATTCATACTTAAATCAATTATTGATTACAATCTAGTTAAATAATTTATAGTAACTTTTCTAAATTAAATAAATATTCTTCTTCTTGGACTTAATCCAATAAGTAATCTCTTGGTCTACTAGAATTATTACTAGCCCACTTAATTAATTAGATTATCCAATTCCTCAATTAATTAAATTAGCCCAATTGAAATAAATTCTCCACTTATCTTAATAATTTCTAGGCCCAAACTTATTATTAAATTAATTAGTCCATCCTAAATTTAATTAAGTTAGCTCATGAGAACTTAATTAAAGGTCCAACAACTATAGTATTTTCAGCCCATCTTGTTGAATGATTCTTGGACCATTATCTTAATAATCCAGCCCAGATACTATATAAAAGATTTATTAGCCCAACTATTATAGACCCAGCCCAGAATTAAATTAACCTCTAGGCCCATATGTGCTGTTAATTCTCGGCCCATATGATTTTGGTCCGACCCGGCCCAATACCCGGGCCCAGCTTCTAGACCTTGCTAATGGCTTAACCTAGACTAACCCAACCCCACTCTTCTTCTTTCCCAGACACAATCGTCCCCCTCCTCTTTCTCTCCCTCTGGTTTTCCCCTCTCCCTCCCCGATCTCCACCACTGCTCCCTCTCTCTCTCCCGCTCTCTCTCTTCCCTCTCGCTCCTCCCATCTCCGCCTCTCTCTCACTCTCAGTCGCACAGCACCGCGTCGCCCTCCCCGCAGCCCAGGTCGTGATCTGCTCGTCACCTCTGCACTGCTGCCGCTCTTCTCCACAGAAATTCCTCTGCGTCGCCTCCTCCTTCATTGCGGAATGTAGCCCTCCCCGGCGCTGCTACAGCGTAGTCGAGAGACAGTTTTCCCCCAGCACTGCCCTGCTCGCCCAAGGCCTTTCTCCGATGGCCTCTCCCTCGGAGCTTCCTCCCCGCCGCGCCTCGTTACTGCTTTCGAGGTAGCCTCTTTTCCCTTGCTATTTTTGTTTTTTTTTTCCTTACTCAATTTCTTAAATTTCGATTCATACAATTCTCCCAATTGCATGTGTCTAATTCTCTATTAAATGTTGATTTATTTAACCTCTTTGGTTGTAAGTCCAAATTCAAGAATTTCTTACAGATTTCAGTTTGAATTTTGTTTGGTTATTTATTGTGCCAACCCACAAGTTCTAATATTCTGATTGTTGATAGCTTCTTATTCTGATTTTGAATTAAATGAGTCTTTAGAGAAATCTACATATGCAGATTATTTTCGGGGATATACGGGGCTGTTTCGGGCTTGGTTCGGAGCTGTGCGGATCTGTCCGAGACTGTTCGGAGTGTTTCGAGGTTGTTCGGGATGGTTCGGGACTGTCCGAGAGCTTTCGGGGCTGCTCGGTTTCGTTTGGGGCTGTTCGGGATTGGTTCGAAGCTGTCCGGGGTGGTCCGGAGCTATCCGATGTCAGTCCGAGAGGGCTCGAAGCTGTTCAAACTGGTTTGGGGCTGTTTCGAGGAAGCTCACGGCTGGTGCAACAGCCGTGCACTACCAATAGAGTGGCGATCTACACTTCCTTCCGTATAGGGCCTCATACGGTGCCATTTCTATGGTCGCCTGGTAGCTGTTGTTGTAGGAAAACTCGATTAGTGGTAATATTGCTTCCCAGCTCCCACCTCTGTTGAGAACCATAGTTCTCAACATGTCCTCTAGTGTTTGAATTGTCCTCTCTGACTGTCCGTCAGTCTGTGGGTGAAAAGTGGTACTGAAGTTCAGTCTCGTGCCTAGTTCTTTTTGCAAACTCATCCAAAATCTAGATGTGAATTTTGAGTCTCGATCTGAGGTGATCGATGCTGGTACACCGTGGAGACGTATGATCTCACGGACGTATAGCTGGGCTAGCTTATCTGAACCATATGTGATCATTATCGGTATGAAGTGGGCACATTTCGTAAGTTTGTCCACAATCACCCATATGGCGGTGTTCCCGCGCTTAGACTTGGATAATCCGGTCACGAAATCCATAGCGATGTGCTCCCACTTCCATTCGGGAATTTCTAATGGTTGCAGCTTCCCATATAGTCGCTGGTGTAGCGCCTTCACCTGTTGGCAAGCTAGACATCTTTCTACGAAAGATGCTATGTCCCGTTTCATTCCGTCCCACCAGAATTTCTTCTTCAGGTCCTGGTACATCTTTGTACTTCCAGGGTGAGCGGTGTAAGGAGTATCATGTGCTTCACTCATGATCATCTCCTTAATCTTTTGGCTTCCGGGAATACATAGCCTTCCCTCGAAGGTGATGGCATTGTCGGCTCCCTCTCGATAGCTTGTAGTGTCGTTCTTCCTCACTTTGAGCCTTATCTTCTCCAGGTTCTCGTCTGTCTTTTGCGCCTCCAATATTCTGCTCCGTAAGTCAGGTTCGACTATTAGAGTGGCAAGAATTCCTGTTACGGTTTTTGGGGTTGGTAAAACTTCTAGGTTCATCTTGCTGAATTCTCTTATGAGTTTCTCCTCCCGGGTAAGGAGGTAGGCAAGCTTTGAAGATGTCTTACGACTTAGGGCGTCGGCCACTACGTTAGCCTTGCTAGGGTGATAGTTTATACCACAGTCGTAATCATTTACCAATTCTAACCATCTCCTCTGCCTCATGTTGAGGTCCTTCTGTTCGAAGAAGTACTTGAGGCTTTTGTGGTCGGTGAAGATCTCGCATCTAACTCCATAGAGGTGGTGCCTCCATATTTTCAATGCGTGTACTATCACCTTTCGTGGGTAGGGTAGTTGAGTTGTCGAGATGCGTAAGCTATCACATTTCCTTCCTGCATCAACACGCAGCCCAAACCGATCTTAGACGCATCGGTGTAAACAACATATTCTTTATGAGGTTCTGGGACTGCAAGTACAGGAGAGGAGGTCAGTTTCTCCTTCAGCAGTTGAAAACTGGCCTCGCATTCTGGCGACCACTCAAACTTAATTCCCTTTTGGAGTAGTTGAGTCATCGGTCTGGCTATTTTGGAAAATCCTTCGATAAACCTCCGATAGTACCCTGCCAACCCTAAGAAACTTCTTATTTCGTTAAGAGTTGTGGGTGCTTCCCATCCTTGTACCGCTTCCACTTTGGCGGGGTCTACCTTAATCCCTTCAGATGACACAATGTGTCCGAGAAAAGCTACTTCGTTGAGCCAGAACTCACATTTACTGAATTTAGCATAGAGTTTCTCGCTTCTAAGGGTTTCCATGACGATTCTCAAATGATTCTCGTGTTCTTCTCCACTCTTAGAGTAGATCAGAACATCATCTATAAATACCAGGACAAATTTATCAAGGTATGGGTGGAAGATACGGTTCATCAGGTCCATGAACACGGCGGGTGCATTAGTCAATCCAAATGGCATCACTACAAACTCATAGTGTCCATAACGGGTTCGGAATGCCATTTTAAGAACATCTTCTGTTCGGATCTTTAGCTGGTGGTAACCCGATCTCAGATCGATCTTTGAGAAGACGCTTGCTACTTTCAGCTGGTCGAACAAGTCATCTATTCGCGGTAACGGGTACTGGTTCTTTAGGGTCATCTTGTTCAGACCTCGATAGTCTATGCACATTCTTAGGGTGCCGTCTTTCTTCTTTACGAAGAGTGCAGGGGTTCCCTAAGGCGACACACTGGGTCTGATGAAGCCTAAATCTAGGAGTTCTTGGAGTTGGATCTTGAGTTCTCCCAACTCCTTCGGAGCCATTGTATAGGGTGCTTTGGATATCGGTGCCGATCCGGGCTCCAGATCGATTGTGAATTCCAGTTGTCGGTTTGGTGGAAGGCCTGGTAGTTCTTCAGGGAACACGTCTGGGTATTCTCGGACAATGGCGACGTCTTCAATTCTCCGTTCTTCTTTAACTTCTCCATTCAAGGAGACTAGGTATGCTGAGCAACCTTTCTTTACTAATTTCTCAGCTTGTAAAGCTAAGATGACTCACTTCTTTCGAGCCATGATTATCCCGTGGAAACTCATGGGTTCTTTTCCAGGGGCTCGAAATGAGATTTGCCTCTCATTGCAAAGGATCGTGGCGTAGTTTTCAGCTAGCCAATCCATTCCTAGGATTATGTCCACGTCGTTCATTGGAAGGACACTAAGATTTTTTGCTAGCACATTAATGGATCCTAAGTTCAGACTCAGATTCGAGCAAGCATGAGTGATAGTAGTGATTCCTCCTAGAGGTGAAGAAACATTCATAGATGCTTCTATAAGTTCCGAATCGGACTCTAGGTTCTCTACGCATGACTTAGCAATGAAGGAATGAGAAGCTCCCGTATCAAATAAAATTATCACTGGGGTGTCTAGGAGTATTCCCATACCTGTCAGATTCCCCTGACTCCCCTCTGGCTGCTTCTGCTTCATCGCATAAGCTCGTGCTTGCTGCGGTTTCTTCTGAGATGGGTACTGAGGGTACCGAGGTGGAGGTGGTGGTAACTGCTGCTGCTGTTGCTGAGTTAGGGGCTGAGCCTGCATGGCTCGAATGTACTGCCTCGGGTTCGACTGGTTAGATCTAGAACTTATTCCATGTTGTTTCGTGGGGCAATCCCTAGCAAAGTGTCCCTTCTGGCCGCAGACAAAACAGCCGTCATTTCCAGCTCGACACTCCCCCATATGCATCTTCTTGCATTTTGGACAGGTGGGGTATTTCTGTTGGTACCTTTCAGTCTGAGCCGTCGAGTTCGGCTTTCCGGAGTTGTGGGAATGATTCTGTCCATCCCATGGCTTCTTCGGAGTTGCATTGGCTCGGTTGTCTTCCCATTTTTGCTTTACCTTGTGATTATAGGATTGCGCTAGAGAAAATGCTGGTGGTGAGATAGGCGTTTGTCGTTCCCCAGGCATAGCAGCTTCGATGTCGAGAGCGCGACTGAGGGACTCCGGATATGATAGACCTCCATGACTGGCTAGTGTCATCCTAATTTCGTGCCTAAGACCGGCACAAAATTTCTCGGCCATCTTCTCGTCGGTGTCTACTTGTTCAGGAGCGTATCGGGACATGTCACAGAAGGTTCGGTCATACTCTATCACCGACATCCTTCCCTGTTTCAGATTATAGAACTCCATCTCTTTCTTCTTGCGATAAATCTTCGGGATATAATTCTCATATATTCCTGCTTTAAATTCTTCCCAGGTTAAGTTTGCTAGTTGTTCTTGAGTCATAGTCTTCCTTCTTGCTTCCCACCAAAAATCCGCAGATCCAGTCAGTTGAAAAGAAACGCATGTCATGCGTTCTTGGTCAGAACATCGCAGAAAGTTGAAGATGCGCTCCAGGGCGCGCACCCAAACTTCGGCTTCCGCCGGATCACCCAACCTATTGAAGGTGGGTGGGTTCTGTCGAAGAAAAAGTTCTTTGATTCTTCTAGCAGGCGGTGGGAGGGGTGGGGTTACCTCTCGCTCTACAGCCGGTGCTCTTTCTTCATCCCTCGTAACGTATCCCCTCCCTCAGCCTCTTGGGCGTCCTCTCAGCGGCATTCTGTTAATGTTGAATATTTATCTTAGTAGGGAATTTCGTTGGTTACGATACTTAGTAGTATGGAGTCTCGCTTAGCATTTGATATTATGAAGCAGTGGAATTTACGGGACTAGAAATAGACATTGCATATAACAAAATGGGCCTCTAGGGTCATCATAATTCATATCATAAACTGCCTTAGCGAGGTCTAGTTCAATACAAAATTCTATCGTACTATCCAAGTACATGGTATGATGCTCATCTCTCTAGGATGACATCACAAAAGGTACTCAGCCACGAAACACTAACAACTGTGTTTCCGTGCTGTCAAAAAGTCAGGGTGTGCTACACTAGTATGGAACGATCTATAATAAACTATCGTTTCCGACTACAAAATCTATCATCAGTACGGTCTATACATATGATCCATTACTGATGAGTACAAAATACCAACCTATCTACTCCTGGGTGACAGAGCTGAGGTACTCCTCGTCAGACGGTACCTCCTGCTCCCAATCTGGCTCCCAAGCTTCCTCCTCTGGGTCTCTTTCGGGGGCCGCCTCCTCCTCCGGATCCTTGTCTGGATCCTCCTTGGAGTCACCCTCGGGGTCCTCCTCCTCAGGATCCTCCTCTGCCTCTACTATCGGCTCACCGTATAACCTCAAAGGTTCGCTCGCCCTCTCTAACAGCCTCTGGATCTTGGCGTCGAGCTCACCCCAATCGAGGGGTGCCTCTCTCTTCCGGGAGGGGCCCTCGTCAGCCGGGGTGAGGGTGAGGCTCGACCTCTCGGAGCTCCTAGAGTAAGGAAACTGAGGGCGATCTTCCTATGATGTCTCTAGTGTTGGGGCCTTGCCCCTATCGTCGTCACCCGCTGGTCGGGTCCTGACGAGTCGAAACTGTGTCGAACTCGTGTCGTCGTTGCCAGCTATATGTCGACGGGGAGACGGTAGTCGTCGTACTCCCATAGTGGGTCGTGAGGGGCCTGCCTCGTCCTCACGGTGCCCCTGGTACTCCGGCACGAACATTGGAGGTGGGATGGGCGAGGGTGAATGGCGCTCCTCTACTGGGCGGGGGAGTCCCATCTCGTTCTCGTCATGTGTCGGCATCTCCGGCATCGGCTCGCCGTACAGTAAGCTGTACGTCGGAGCGATGGGGATCACTCCGGCGGGGAGGTAAGTCGGGACTAAGGGCGCCCACAGTGGTGGTACGCCGCCAGCTAGTATGAGATCACCAGGGCAAATATAAGGGCCCTCTGGTGGGCTGCCAAATGCCGCGCTGTAGTGGAGGATCGTGGCTATAAATCCTCGAGTGTCGACTCCCCGGTCATAACTCCGCCCGATCGGTCGGATGAAGTCCCCGGATATCATCCGTGCCCATCCCTGCCATCTGGCCGGCAGTAAGGTGATCAGCCTCATGACGCCATCGATCCCTGTCGCCCCATGAGGCCTAGCAACCTCCCATTGTAGTAGGTAGTGACCTAAGAACTCCACTAGTGTATCCCGTGGGTCGGTATCCTTCTTCGGTACGAACCATTTATTATCACTGAAGGAACACTCAAAATGAAGGCTCACAAATTTAAGCCATCCAAAGTGTCAATGTCACATAGCAAAATTTGTACACAAATGTAAATGGATTACATGGATTTTAACTAACATCTGAAAACTAATACAACTACCAAATATAAAGAAGTCTTGCATTACAATACACGTATGACCAAAATGTTAATGCACATTATAGGCCACCCACATTTCTTCAGCCAATATGTCTCTTGCACTTGTCCATGCGGGTGTTGCTTCCACCATATTGACAAAGTCATGTACATGTTCTTCGGTATTATGGTCTAAGTCGGTCTCATCCACAGACTGTTCTATTGGATCAACTTGCATCTCACTCCTTATGAAGTTATGAAGTGAGAAACATGTCATTACCAACCTCATTTGCACCTTAATGGGGTAGAAGGAGGGCGATC
>JAPKLX010000608.1:41520-63354 GCA_026898415.1 Leonotis leonurus
TTTAAATGGTTTTAAATGCACTAAAAGTATTTTAATTTATACGAGAATTTTAAAGGTTCGTACGAAAGATCGATTGAGCATTTCAAGACTACAGCAAGTGCAAACTGAAGCTATCCAAGTAGGCTTTCTATTACAAAGAAAATTATGTGTGATAGTATGCTATTTATATTGATTTCGAAAGGATTTCAAAATGAGAAAAGATGTTTTCAAAGTATTGTCTTGCCGAAATGTTTATGTTTTGTATGAGGCCTATCTGGTTAAGGTTCCAATGATAAGATCGAATTCGGATTCCAGTGGGCAGGCAAAACCCACTCGAGTCGTGTACACAAGGACCGTGAGTCATCGAAAGGGTTGGCCGGTCAAGGTGTCCGTAGAAGGTGGCCACCTTCTCGGACTCAAAAAGAACCGATATGGCGTAGTACTAAAGAAATTAGACAGTGCTGTCAAAAGTTAAGGTTTCACAAAAAGGATTTAGTGAACGTAGGTGCTTTTAAAGACAAAATCCCTACGTGTCACTCTTACGGCATTGACAATTATATATGTATGTGTGTGATTTCGGGCAATGTGCCTACTGAGTACTTTTGTACTCAGCCCTGCATGTATTTATAAATGTGCAGGTTGAGACGTGATGAAAGGATGTGCTATGGCGGGCTTGTCGGACTTTTGAGTATAGACTTGGGTGTCTATGTGTCTTCATACACATAGACTTATGTTGATCCTGTTTTTCCGCTGCAAGAGGTTTCGAATTGTGAATTCTGGCAATGATGCCAATTATGTAATTAACTCTTTGTTGTGAACTCAACACAGTTAATCAACTATCTTTCGTTCAGTCAAAGCTTTCAGGGTTCTTCGTAACCGTTATCTTTTTATTCTATAATCTCACACCCGGTCTCTGCCACGAGGGTGGAGGTCGGGGCGTGACATCCAAACCCTAATTTTCAAACTTCTCTCTTGTAAAAGTTTGATAGATTAATTTCCACACAATAATCAAACTGTAGATCGGAAATAAGTTAGAAAATTTGGATATCAGATACTTCAATTGGAAATGATTGTTGTTCATTGTTGATGATTCAAATTGTTTCTCCACAAGCGAAGGAAAAAATGTATAAAAATTTCGCATTTATATTTTTGTGTGTGTATTATTTGCAAAAAATTAATTATTTGTGTAATTTATTAAACCTATGGATCATGCAGATTTACGAGCCCCTCATACGGGTTCTATTAGTTGGTATCAAAACCGGTCATAGAATTTTGATTTATTATATAAATTGGATTTAATTCTTTCGATTTGCCTGTGACCGTAATTGATATTAGGATTGCTAAATTTAGTTTCAAGCAATATATCAATAATTATGTGACTTATCTGATTTCATACCTCTATTCGTTTAAATTCATTTTTCGGTGGCCTCGTTTATGGCCTGATTTGTAATCACACACGGGTTCACCGTGTTAGATTAGGTAGAGAGTTTTTTCCCTATATTTTTTTGTTTAAAACATGTAAAATAGTGAGAGAATTCATCTGCACAAAAAAATGAGATAGAGAGACGAAGGTCGTAAACGGACCGCGACGCGAGTCACGGGTCCCCCCGGTAGCAAGCGCTAGCACGCATGACGGAGCTCAGTCGATATCACTCCGTTCAAGATAAATTTATAATACTTACACTTTTCACTAGGTTCCGCTAGTGGCAAGCACAAGGTCAATCCCACAGGGAGTTGTTGGATTTCTCTCTCGATGTCACAATTTGGGGTTTTGAGTCGGGTGTTGCCTTGGGAAAGAAGTGTAATCAAGCAGAAAGTAAAGTGATGTAAATGTAAATAACAGAAAAGAAAACACTAAGAGAGTTAAATAAGAAAGCAACTTGACTTGGGTTTGAATCATTGAGTCTTGACTTATGTCTTGATTATCGGTGCAAGGTTGTTCGTCGTACTAGTATGTCATTGGTTGAAGGCGAGCGTAAGAATGGAGTTTTACTCCTACCACCCAAATGCATCACTCAGGCAACCTTTGTTTTTAATCGTCACGTAGCCACCGAAGCCTCGCCCAAAATACTTTTTCACCAAGAAGGTAAGGGTTACTCATCCCCTTATCCCCCTTGCCCAAGATTGCTCCTGGACCAAGCTTACTCTAGCATACCCAAATAGGCATTAGCGGGAAACACAACAACCATGGGCAAACCATCTCAGATGCCCGTTCCATGGCGTTCCAACCTACATCACCGTGCTGATCCCTCTGGCTGGCAAGCAAGGAGTCGCTAACACTTGGAGTTTTCAGCTCACAGTTGTAACCTGATCTTGCCCAAGATTGCTACTGCTAGACAACACCGAGGACTTGATCAAGTTGTATAGGATTCAGATCCAAAACTTTAGGAACATGCCAATAAAACTATACGTGCAATTAGACCTCTTAAGACGTTATAAGTTTGGACTCAATTCATCTTTCTTAAGCCAATTTTAATAAACCTAGATACTCATACTAAAAGTAAAGAACACAAATGAAATAAACAAAAACATACTTATATTGAAATACAGAAATAGAGTGTTACCAAAAGATCCTCTTGCCAGGACCAATCATTGGCAAGGCCGAATGCATAAACATAAATTTAAATAAAGTATTTGCCCATAGCACTTGTTTCTTTCTCCCCAACACTCATTGAAATAAAGCTTAGACTAAGGATTAGAGCAGTCGGGGGTCGTCCCTCCATCGAATGCGTGTGTCTCTGATTCATAGCGCGAGTATTTATAGATCTTCATGGTGAACTTTCTTTACCGGCCAGATCTTCCGCGTTAAAGGAGATGCTTCAGATCCTCCAAATATGTCATGGAAGGAAAGAGAGATATGTTTCCTTTTTCGCGGAAGGAAAGAAATCCGCCGCGCATCCCAACGTCTTGCTCGTTGTCTTCTGCGCTCCCGACTGATTCACTCTTCCTCCTTGTCTTAGACAATGTGCTCCTCTTTCCTTCAGCTTCAAACTACCCAAGATGCTCTGTGTGTAAACATGCCTCTTTCTTGAGATGACCTGCAACCTTGACATGCATCCTGCCAACCCAGACTCGTGTCCTCTCAAACACAAAACACGACACAAACAAGGGAAAATGACTCGATCTAGACCTAAAACAAGACACAAAAAGAGCACAAAAAATGGGCTCGTCAGACACGGTGCATGCACTGGGCGGCACAGGGCACTGGCACTAGCGAGAGCGCGACAATGGCGCCTAGCGGAACTCTAGCCTTCGACAGTCCTCAGCCCTAGAACGGCAGTCCCGGCTGCGGGCGAGCCAGGCCCTAGCGTGAGCCCAGACCTGATTTTGACTTTTTGAGCCTCTTTGGGCTCGGTTGGGGTTCAATTTGTGTGCAACGACGGCGATGAACGATAAACGGCGAGGTGTTTCTTTAATTGAGGAATTTGTTTCCTCAAATTGAGGGATTTGTTTCCTCAAATTGAGGAATTTGTTTCTTAAAGGTTTGGTGTATTGGGGGGGGGGGGGGGGGAAAAAACCAAAAACCAAATTTTCAGTTTACTTTAGCAGGTTAACTCGCTGAGAGATCAGGCTTACTCGCTGGGAGATAACCTGGGTTGACAGATCAGGTTCACTTTAGCAGGTTAACTCGATTTGTCCAAGTAGAGCTCTCTCAAGTGAGTTACGCAGGAAAGAAAACAAGAGTGATCTTGCTATCTTAAGATGTGTAGTGTGCAAAAGATGATGGATTTAATTGGTTGCTTTTATATGAAAACATTTATAAACACTTAGTCAAATATGTTAAGAGTTAATTAAAACAATGCAAGGTTTGTATGCAAGTGAAGGTTTAGTGAATAAAACAACTAAAAGATAAAATGCGTAAAGTAAAGAACACAATTGTTTTTACGTGGTTCGGGAAACCCCCTACGTCCACGGTCCAATCAAACTAGATCGAATATCCACTACTAGGATAAACTCTCTTCTTTAAACTCACTGAGATCGAGCCACAAGTTCAAATCATAACTTAGACAAGAACTTATGCACGAATTAGGGTCGTGTCCCTTACAACTTGCAAATAAATCTGCTACAATACCTCCACGTTAATCCACTTAGAAAACTACTAAGCTAGCGAAGATATAAACTCTCATTCTCGATAATACAGACTTGAATCGAGGTTGGGTGTGATTACGTTCACGAACGGCTTCAAAAAATTCTGGAATGAGAAAACTTTATCGTTGAATCCTTCGGTGTTGCGTAGATTTCTAGACATAATTTCAGCATTTAGAAATTTTGATGATAACTCTCACGTATGATCACGTGTGTGTTCGTGTGTCTTTTCTCTGAATTTTGTTCGAAACTTTTATAGGCTCAAAATTTGAATTCTAACCGTTGGGTTGATTGACGAGCATTGAATGCTTGATTACCAATCACTTATTTGAATTCTTAATTAATCCTCTTGCCATGTAGAGAAAGATCAACGAGATCTCGTTGATTTTGGTAACAGATATGCTGATTGATCTTTTTCCATCTTTGATCTCTGATTGATTCTCTTTCCTTCTTTGAAGATTCTGCTGATGTGGCATAAGTTGGGATTCTCTTTAAGTTCATCGGTTGATGCACTGTATACCCAGATGACTTTGAGAATATCAGATGACTATGCAAAACTTCAGATGACTCATTGCATATTCGAACATTACATAATCTCTAACTTAGTGACCTGTAAGGGATAGGTTCACTCTCCACGTTGGTCAGGTCAGGTTAGGTCAGGTTCACTACTAGCGAGGTGGTCTGGTCTAGGTTTGCTCCTTAAGATGATAAGAACAGCAGGGTGTAGAGCAGGTTAGGTCCAGGTTGAGTGACCTTATCAAGTTGTCTGCTTGCATCAGGTTTGCTGGTCTGCTTCCAAATAACATAAGACTACCTAGAACAGATGACTTCCTGTAGGAAAGAATGCTCGAAGGCATTTAGATCCTTTACAGCTTTAGTCATCAGCTAACGTGTTCTAAGAGGTTGGTTTTCTATAGATAAGACTTTATAACTTAGTCTTATCTTTACAACATACCAACGCTTAAAATAAAGACAGATTTGCTCCCTATCAGGTTCACTTTTTATATTAAGTGATCTCCATGTTATAATTGAGCAGGCTTGGTCTAACAAGCAAAATTTAAAATAAATCTAAATGGTTTTTCCAAAGAACATCATCAAAACAAAATATTGTGAGAGTTCCCAACATGGGTTTTATGGAGATGATTAAAAATACAAGTCCACAAGAGCATTTTGGGGTAGAGCCAAATAAATAGTCAATTCATATTTAAAGCAAGTAGGTTAGAAATTATCTCTTAATATTTGATGAGCATCAAGAATTCAAGACTTGCACGTCTTTCCACCGCCTAAAACATATCTTTTTACACCGCCTAAACCAGAGCATTCAGAACGCAATAATATTATATAAATACAAATGTTTAGCTCGTTTTTGGTGTGTTTTTAGTTCATGTTTAGTTGTGTTTAGTTTTTAGTTTGATTTGATTTTGCGTCTTTTTAGTTCGTATTTAAGCTGATTTTGTTGCACTTGTGTTGGATGTAGGATGACAAGAAGAGGAGTTGATCGGAGCTTAAATGACGCCGAAAATGCTGAAAATGCTAAGCTGAACGAAGTCGAGAAAACCGGACGAGAACTTGCTAGGAGTTACGGGCAAAAAACGAGAGGAGAAAGAACGCGAGAGCATAGCCATACACAAAATTGTTACGTTTTGCGCAACAATTTTGTTTTGGCTCGTTCTTCTTCGTTACAACTCCGAATTTGGATCCGTATGCGGCTATAGATTCCTATTGAGACGAGCTTCAATTCTGTGTTTTTAGAATTTTCAAGCTTTGCACAGGCCAGCGGTCGCTGGGCCTGTGCTGCAGCAGCGGACAGAGGCTCATAGATAGAACTCGACTATTGTAATCTAGAACCTTGTTTTAGCGTTTCTACTTGTATTTCCACTTGGAGTGACGGATTAAGGTGGAGATTGATTGCTTCTTCTCATAGCATAGCCATTAGTGAGTTCTTGTATCTTGAGTTCTTGCTTCTTGATTATGTATTGGGTTGAGTAGTCAATCTCCACTAGTTGTTGAACTTCTTATTCGATCGTTTATGTTATTATTACTTCATGCGCGTTGTTTGGATTCGTGCTTATTAAATTGTGTCGATTGATCACCTTTGCAATTCGTTAGACATAGGGTGAGATCGATAGAAGATCCTTGTGTCAGATCAAAGTCCAATCAACTTCGATTATAATTGGAAGCATATTAATCGAGTGTTTGCTTGTTTAACTTGAATTCTTAATTGTGTGGCTTAATACGGAAGTCATTGTCACAGTCTAATTATCAAATGTGAAGGCTAGAGATTAGGTAGCTCTTAAGAATTTTAGATAGGCATGTGAATGTGTGTATTAATAATTTCATGAGATGATCGAAACAAAGGTTCAGCTGCTAGAGCCTTAATTTCGGATTTCCATTAATTAAATTATTGTTGATTAGTTAGCTTAGTTAATCATACATATGCTATCTGGTTAGAATGTTTAGGACTTATTGTTTATTCTGTAGCACATGAATTAGGAAGCCCTGTTAAGCTTTCCATCGAGATCCGACCGGGGTTAGCTTGTCACATGCAATCGACCTCGTATAATTTGTGAGAACCTAGAGTACACACTTTAGACTTAACAACAAATTTCATCTTCAATCTTCATTCTTTACAGTACCTTTAAACAAAATAGAATTAGTTCTTTCTAAAGGTTATCTCTACAAGCACATTAAGTTTTCAAATCTCTCTTTATAATTTTGGAATTATATTCAATCCTCTGTAATTTTTTTTCTTTAGTAATATAAGCATGAAATCAACCATAAACATAAAAAAATAACTAAATTATTTTATCATCATTAGACACCTAGTAATTAGTTTCATCTTTCAAGATTCATGTCATTGTATATGTATTAATATGAAACCTTCAATATAATACTTGAATAATTAGAATTTAAAACAGAATAAATGTTTTGTCTTGATTCATAAAACAAATTACGTCTTTAATGTGTTGGTGGAGTTAGAAACGAGTTAGATCAACTCACTGAGTTGAGAGGCTATAGTCGACGAGTGAGGGGAGGAGATGGTTGAGAGTTGTTGGACTTTCAGTCCGGTGTTGACGAGAGAATTTGAAAGGATGAAAATTGAGGTGATAACTCAAAAGATCCAGGAATGTATATTAGCAGCACTAGTAATTCAGCTTACATTGCGAGATCGAATTAAGAAAGCTCAAGAGGCCAATGACTTCCTGCAAAAGATGAAGAGTCAAGAGACTGAAAAGTTCACATAATTTAAGGTGGCAAGCAATGGAACACTTATGTTTGAAGGCATAATTTGTGTGCCGAAAGATAAGAAGTTGATAAGATAAATTTGGGATGAAGCACATTGTACTGCATATACAGCTCATCATGGTAGCACCAAGATGTATCAAGATTTGCGAAGAACATTTTGGTGGAGATGAATGAAAAGGACAATAGTTGAATATGTTGGATTGGGAAGTGGACTCCAGCACCTCCCGGAGGGGGGGTCCTCAGTGTATCGTACCCGAGAGAACTTATGGTAGTGCGGCATGCCTCAGTCGAAAAGGGCCTGCACTACCATTGTTGACGAGAGGTTAAATGAATTGATTAGTACTACTCATACCAACATGGTGCATCATCTTTTCAGCTGAACAAGAATCAAGCAGCTCGAGTCATTTCTCAGATAGCTCATCAGAAAATGATGAAGCCTTCCTTGCTAATGACGAAGAAGATTGGGATGAATGCTATGTGGGACTAGACAACGGTCTGGATGAAGTCGAGGTAAATTCATGCTATTCCAACTCCTCAAATGATATCAATCTTGAACAGGATAATGAAGATCAAACTGACTACTCTTGGGAAGAAGTAAATGAGATGTTCAAAAGCTATTCGAGCATCAAGAGATTGTTTAGAGAAGTTGTAAAAGAAAACGACAGATTGAAGAAATCTGAACAGATACTGAGTACAACAAACACTCAATTTGTTGCTAAAATAAACGATCTGGAAGAACAGATCAAGGGAAAAGACAGTGAGATTCATTCATTGAATTCAAAAGTGAAGGATCTTATTACAAGAAATAGCGTTGCTGAAGAGAAGATAAAGAAAGGGAAAGAGATGATTTACAAGAGTGATGAACGTGCTAAGTTGCTAATCAACCTGCAACAACAGGGCACATCTGGATTAGGATATCCAGGCCACTCAGAAAAATCTTCTAGTACCATAAACTTCGTACCAGAGAGGAAACAAATACCAGATCAAGTGAAAAACTTGAAAAACAAGAAAGGCCATCCCCAAAAGATGATTATGAAAGAGACCGTGAACAGGCAGTACTATCAAACAAATAATCAACCAGCCTGTTACACAGAAACAGATCACGCTCATAAAAATAATGTCAACAGGACACTGCCAAATAAAAATGGCAACCGAACAAAGAATGTCAACAGGACATTACCTATCAAGAAGGGTCTGAAGAACGATGGAATAGAGAGATTCCACCCATCTGAAATTCACTCCTTATCTGAAATTGATAATGATGGGAATATCATTACCTCTTATATTTTTGTTCCTAACCCAAAAATGTTCTGGATTCGAAAGGGAACATTTGCTAATAACCAAGCACCCAAACGTTGAAGGGTAGCTAAGTGTAATTAATTGCAGGACCAGAAAACTGCAAGAAGAAGCAAGATAGCAAAAGGAGCGATCTGGATCATAGATAGTGGCTGTTCAAAGCACATGACATGTGATAAGAACCTACTATCAGATTACATAGAGAAGCCAGGACCACAGGTCACCTTTGGATGCAACTCAAAAGGGTACATCAGAGGATATGGAAACATAAAAGTTAGCCACAATCTGTTCTCTATAAGTCAATTCTGTGCTAATGGTAATCAGATCATCTTTGATACTAACAATTATCTTGTGAAGAACAAGGAAGGAGATGAGATACTCCTTACCGGTAAACTGCAGGACAGGTTATATATTGTCCAGTGGACAAACCAGATCGAGACTTGTTTAGTTACTAAAACAGTATCAGAAACAAGTAGGTTATGGCACAAGAGATTGAGCCATCTAAATTTCAAGTCAATCAACAAGATTGCAAAAGAAAGACTAGTGGAAGGTCTACCAGATCAAATATATGATAAAGATCATATATGTGAAGCCTGTCAAGCTGGAAAGCAGACCAGATCATCTTTTACAAGCAAAACAGCTCACTCAACATCAAGAATACTGGAGCTTTTGCATTTAGATCTGTTTGGCCCAGTCAAACCTCTAAGCATAAATGAGAGAAAATACACCTTAGTAATCATAGATGATTACTCAAGATTCACTTGGGTCATCTTTTTGTTAAAGAAGAAAGAGACTATAGACAAACTCCCTGACTTTCTACACAAGATCACCAAGCAGAATGAGATGAGTATAACCTCTATCAGAACAGATCGAGGAACAGAATTTCTCAACCAAAAGATTGAAGCATACTGCAATAAGATGGGGATCACTCAGCAAACATCTGCTGCTCGAACTCCTCAACAGAATGGAGTTGTTGAAAGAAGAAACAGATCTCTAAAAGAAGCAGCTCGCACAATACTTAATGCAACCAATCTACCAAAGAAATTCTGGGCAGAAGCCATATACACAGCCTGCTATACTCAAAACAGATCATCCATCACACTCAGACATGGAAAAACACCATATGAGATTTGGAACAACAGAAAGCCTAAGATCTCTTACTTTCGAACCTTCGGTTGTTTGTGTTACATACACAATAATGGGAAATCTCAATTGAGGACTTTTGATAGCAAAACTGACCCTGAAATATTCTTAAGATATTCTGATGTTAGTAAAGCATATCGAGTCTACAATAAGAACTCTCATATTGTGGAGGTAACACCTCATGTTGTTTTTGATGAGTCTATTGTTGAGTACAGGTCACTAGATGAGAAACAGATAGAGAACCAGATGACTACAAAAAGGATGAATGAACTACTACTTGAAGATATTCTTATCTGGAATTCAAAAAGTGATGATGAAGAGATTAACACTCCACCTATTGCTGAAGAAATCATACAGCAAGGGGGAACAACATAACATGATCTGGATGAAAACAGATCACCAAGCAATGAAACAGTCATTGCAGAAGATAATCAATCTGAAAATCCAAATCCAGAAGAAAATCCTAATGAGAATCCATTCCAACCATCTTCTACATCACACCCTGAATTTGAGGAATCAACAAATCAACCTGAACCTGAGATATCAGATGAAGAGATGACCAGGAGAAGGAGATGGATACAAAATCATCCACCAGAACAGATTGTTAGGAACCCATCAGATCGTGTGAAAACCAGAAGGATGCATGGAGAAAGTGCATTGTTAAGCTGCTATCTCTCTCGCATTGAACCATCTGATGCTCATGAAGCACTACAAGATGCAGATTGGATAACAGCAATGCAAGAAGAACTCAATGAGTTCAAAAGGAATGAGGTCTGGTATCTCGTGGACAGACCCAAACACCAAGGTGTGATTGGTGTAAAATGGGTGTTCAAAAATAAACGAGATGAGAATGGTGAAGTAGTCAGAAACAAAGCCAGATTAGTAGCTAAAGGATATAATCAACAAGAAGGCATTGATTTTGATGAAACATTTGCACCCGTAGCCAGACTAGAAGCAATTAGGCTATTCTTAGCATATGCTGCACACAAACGATTCAAAGTATACCAGATGGATGTCAAGAGTGCTTTCCTAAATGGTATCCTTGAAGAAGAAGTTTATGTGGAACAACCACCTGGATTTGAAGAAGCGGATCCAAACCAGAAAGTATAAAGACTGACAAAAGCAGTCTATGGTCTTAAACAGGCCCCTAGAGCTTGGTATGAGACACTATCAACATTTCTACTAGATTCTGGATTCAGAAGAGGATCAGTTGACAAGACTTTATTCATCATCAAAGTCAAAGAAAATATCCTCTTAGTACAGATCTATGTAGATGATATCATATTTGGATCTCAATCCACCTATTTATGTGACAAATTTGTTGAACTTATGAAAAATAAGTATCAAATGTCCATGATGGGGGAGATGAGTTTCTTTCTAGGTTTGCAGGTCAAGCAGGAACCAGATGGTATCTTCATTAATCAAACAAAATATATCAACGATCTGCTGAATAAGTTTGGGATGAAAGACAGTAAATCAGTGAAAATACCAATGCAAACAAATGGGAAAATTGATCCTGATCCAGAGGAAAAACCAGCTAACATCACTCAATACAGAGGGATCATAGGATCATTACTCTACCTAACTGCTAGTCGACCTGACATCACATTTGCAGTAGGTGTATGTGCAAGATATCAAGCAAATCTCAAAGAGTCTCACATGGAAGCAGCTAAAAAGATATTAAGATATAACCTTAAGTACGTGGCGTTGTTTAGACCAGACCCACTGTCCGATAAAGGGATTCAGTAACGGGCACGGGGAATATTTCCAGCTGATATACTTTAAGGAATGTGTCGTGCTTAATGAACTATACTACTCGCAATTTTGGACGAGATCATTGTTATTAGTGTGATTAAGCATAACCCAAGTCGTATTCTCAAGGAAGGCTAAACAGGGCTTCATTCACGTTGAAGAACAGGAAAGCAGTTAAAGAATGGGGTTTTGATTTTTTAACTACTCTAATTAATTAACTAGGCAAGAAGGATTAAAGGAATATAAATGCGAACTATCTAGGCAAGAATGAAGAAAATAATTAAATCCTAAGTCTAAGAACGAAGAATTAAAGAAACGAAATCTAAATATGTCTTGAACTGATTAATTAACATGATTGAAAGATTTGTATTAATGGTTTGATAATTAATCAAAATAAAACACGAAGAAAAAGAATGCATAAAACAGTAAAAGAAAGCAATAAAGAAAGCAGTAAAGAACTCACGAATTGAAAGGGAAATAACGAACTGAAATAATCACCGAGTTTGAATCAGAATGAATCCACAATATCGAAAGTAAAGAACTTGAACGGAATGAAAATCTAGCTAATAGTGTTTTCTCTTGTGGTCTAAACCCTAGACTAGAAAAATAAAATCGTGAAGGAGAGAGCCTTTGAAATATCACGCGGAATGAAAATCTAGCTAATAGTGTTTATGAGATGTTTCTTATTTTTAACTGCTCTATATCTTGAATGTTATGAAATCTCTCAAACTCGTATTGAAAATCCTTTTTACCTGACTGCATGTATATGCTCACTTGTACTGTGATACAAAACGTTATATTCTGTAAACTGCTATTGAGCACTTATACTTCATTGGTGGAAGGATAGTGCTCACATCTATTGTCTTGATTTCCTTGTAGGATTTCACCATATAATCACCACTCATCCTGTCCACTTCTTGCCCAAAGAAGTAGCCGCATTCTATCTCTCGTGGCAGGGAGAGAAGGGTGGAAACGAAGCAACCATTAGGGTTAGCAAAGGGAATACCATCAGTAACACCACTTACAACGTAATAAACATTATTAATGATGTTTATAAGTTGAAGGATGAAGGTCTCAGTCTGGGAGACATAAGCGAAGAGCAGCTTCAGGAGGCTGTGGAGATGGTGATGGTAGTGTCCATTCACTACACAAACAAGATGTTCAACAGGGCACTACTCGCTCCCGAATTCAAGATCGTTTTTGAATTCGTCCAGAGGATCTTCTTGAACCACAATGGTTCTTATGACCAGGCTACTCCCGAGAAGTTCAAAATCCTAGCTGCCATCGTGCTTAACCTACCGGTTAACTGGAGCAGAATACTATTTGACCACTTGGCTAAGGAGGCCAAGATGATTATTTTTGTAAAAGGAGACAACCCTGGGATCGAGGTGAAGAGTTCTTTGCTGGAATCCATGCTGGAATCCTTCTTTGCACTCCACCAAAATCAGTTTCATGCTGGAATCCTTCTTTGCACAACACCAGTGGGATACAATAGTAGAGTTCAACACCAGACTGCACTTTCCAAAGGATAAGCACCAAATTGAAATGTCTATGGGCATTTCTGCTAACTTGATTGCAAGGGTGACTGACCCTGTTTTTGCAAACGCGTTGATAGAGATGGCTAGTTCTAACCCCATTTGGATCCCACCATCTGCCCCAGCTGAGAAGTCCACAAAATCTAAAGTTACAAAGGAGAAATAAATCGAAAGGACCCCCACCAAAAGAGTTACAAGGAGGGCGAGCTCAATAGATACTGACACTTCCAGTACAGCCCAGCCACCTAAGCCCAAAAGGCGAAGACTCCAAAAATTATCTGAACCAGTGGAAGATGTCCACGTGGAAGAAACTGTCATCCCTCAACAGGATGTTGAGGAGGAGGAAATTTTGGTGGCTGGACCACCAGATGACGTGGCTCCTATCTCGTCCTTGGACCCAAATCAAGCCAAGGATTTCTCACCTGCCCACACTGCCAGTCCATCATCTGCAGAACACCTAGAGCAGATCGATGAGGAGGTTGAAGGAGAAGATGAATCAACCGATGAGGAGGAAGAAATGAAGAAGGCAGAGACTGTAGTGAAGATGCTCGAAACTGAAGCAGAACACTCTGTCCTTCGGACTTTTCCTGGGATACAACTCACTCCAGAAGCCTATGGAGCAGCCAAAAGACTTAAATTCCTTTCACTCATCAAGGAAAAAGAGTTCTATGTCCTTGATGCCCTTCTCTGAACCAGATCGATACATGCTCTAAAGATTGAAGAAGACACCCTACTCAACATTTTCACTGCATCATCTATTGCTGAGTTAAGGGAGACATACAAACCAGACATTCTAGGCATGTCAAAATTTGAAGCCAACGAACTCCAGATCAACCTTCGATCTGCATATGAGCAAGCAAACATGCTAGATTTTTATTAGAGCATTGAAGAACAAGTTGTTGAGGAAGTAAGAACTGAAGTAGAACCCACTGATGCTCACCAACAGGGTGCAACAAAACAAGTCTTCGAAACTGATCAGTAGATGGTTGAATCCACAGAACAGATTGTGGAGACCACTGCACAGGCTAAGGGGGAACCAGCCAAGACAAAGCAAAATTCCAATAGCAGTAGTCAGCTATCCACAAGAGGAACATGAACCAGCTGGACAGAGGGTAAGAGGGCAGCTTACTGATGACATCTATACCCCTGCTGTCGCAGCCACGATGGAGGAATTTGTGGAGATGACAAATTTGGAAGACATATTGATGACCCAGCATCAATCACTGTCAAATGAACAAGTGAAGGACATCATCTCTCACAAAGTTGATAAATACATGTACGGAACTCTTACCACAGTCCAAGACCAGGCAGCTCAAATTCTTACAGACTTCAACAATCATCTGAAGTCACATGTGGACAAAGTGGACTCAGAATTGAGGAGAATATGCAGATTGAAGCTTGTAGAGTTGAGTAAGAAGATGGACGATGATCAATCTGTTGCAGAGGAAAGGAAGGCACAGATCGATCAGACTCTATTCACAATGGAGCTCAAAGTCAAGGAAATGTACAAAATTGTGACTGATTTTGCACAGAAAGAAAAAGACATGGTTCATGCCATTGTCAAAGCACAAACTGACGGCATAGCTGCTGATGTGATAAAAGAGGCCAATGCAGAAACAACAGCCCTGTTAAGAAAGTTTGAAACAGATGGCAAGAATTTTGTGGAAAGGAAGATGTGCGAACTGCGCTACCCAACAAAGACTATGATCGAATCATTCTTTGATGAAATTGGGATTATCAAAGAAGATCAAGAGGGCTACAAAGCTGATCTCCTCAAAGCAAAAACATCCTTCCAAAAGCAGATTGACGATTCTAACCTCAACATCACTTCACTGCTTACACAAAAGGTTAACTCAGACAAGGAGATCAAGGAAATGAAAGAAGAGATCACCTCCCTAAGGGCACTCATCAATATGTATGTTGATGATGTCGAAAAGGGGGAAGGACTCAGGAAAGAAAAAAAGGCAGCGGTTGAAAAAGGAAAGGGGATGATTGCGAATGGGAAGTTGCAATCTGGTGCTACGGATGAAAAGGAAAAGGCTCAACCTGAGCAGCAGATAGCACCAGAAAGCTCCAGCCCACCATCTGCCCCAACACAGAAAGTATCCAGATCATCATCAAGAAAATCTAGTCAACCTCTGAAAAGAAAGAAACGATCTGGATTCGGTTGGTCTTCATCTGCTCCAATCAGAACAACAAAGACTAATGAAGGAGAGACCAACTGGGTCCCAGAGAACCTAAAGGAGGGATGGGAAGGACTAAGATATGGCTTCATTATGTGTCGCTATTTTCTCAAAGAACCAGCATACAGCGAAGGGACACCTAATTAGGCTTTCAATCTTTATCTGCACCTAAATGATGCAAAAGATCTGGTGGAGGGAATAAGAGAAGCTGCAGCAAAGGCACAAGTTCAAATTACTGCCCCAGAGAGGGAATTCAGAACTTGCCCCAACATACCAGGCACTGAGTTCCCTGACAAGACATTCCTTCTCACCTTCATAAACCAGCTCGCGGAAAATAGAGGCTACAAGATTGATGCTGAGGATCCAGACTACATTAGGGTGAGAGAAGGAGTCTATGATAGTGTGCAACTAATCTCCGATGAAACAAGGGCTAAAATGAAGAAACAGCAGGAAGAAAGAAGGAAAAGTAGATAGATAATCATTTCTCATATCTTTACGATCTGTAATTCCTATTCTTGTCATGATGAACTGTAATTTGTTTTGCCTCTTATACATGAAGTTCATTTGAGTTTCTGATGACAACTTCTTATTGTCCAGAACATATATAAACTGCTTTAATCGTTATAACCTAATAACGAAACATAATCAATCTGGCTATCTAACCAGATTACTCTTAATAAGTTGATAGGACATATTGGTAAAGTGTGGTTTCGACATCATCAAAAAGGGGGAAATTATTGGGAACCCTAATGTATTTTTGATTTTGATGATGATCCTTCGAAACACACTTAGTTCCTTTTAGTATTAAACTGTTCTACGTGTAAAACAGATCACTACATATAAGGTAAATTCTGTTTGAGAACAGATTAGGAGATGACTTAACGTGTAAATGAATTATTCCTATAGAAGTCATTTCTATAAATAGCATAGGATGAAGGCCAAGATTTCACCCCAAAAAGGAATCGATCTGCTGTAACAGATAGCGACCAGATCACTGACCAGATCGTCACTCAAAGCTGAAGACCAGATCGATAGAATCATCAAACCACCAGATGACATCATCCTACACATCATACCATCTTGCCACGTCAAAACTGAAGTCCATCCAACAGGGATTAGGAAGAGAATCTTTGTTTGACACAAAGAAGGAAAGAAGTCGTTAGCTATCTGCTTTCCATACTTAAAAGATTTAGTCAACGTTTTCTACAAGGCAAGAAGAGATATGATGGATATCAGTGATTGACAATCTATAATCAATCTCACGCCAATCAACAACGGCTAGAATTTTAAATTCAATGCCTATATATATTTGGAGCCATGGTCTGGAGAAAAGTACAACACGCACACGAGCTATATTGACAACATACTCTCAAGCATTCTCTGAACCAAACTAAGAGCTTCAAACAAACTGTGATACTACATCACACCAACCGCACCTCGATTCAAGTCTATCTTATCGAGAGAAAGGAGATCACCCTGCTAGCTAGTAGTTTTCTAGTGGTAACGTAGAGGTAATCTGTTGTAAAGGGACACGACCCTTATTTCGTGCATAAGTATCTCTCTAGCATTGATTGATACTTGTGACTCGGTCTCGACGAGTATAAACAAGCAGAGTATCCTAGTAGTGGATAATCTGGTCTAGTTTTGACCAGATCGTGGACATAGGGATTTCCCGAACCACGTTAAACAACTGTGTTCTTTATATTCCTGCATATTTACTTTCAGTTGTTTATTATTCTAACCATCTGCACTATCATATAATCTGCATCTCAATCAATCTGCTTAACAATCTGATTAATCCTTAAGGTTTTCTAAACAAGAGCATTCATTAAATCCACCATATTTCCGCACACACAATACTTAGAAAATAATAAGATCACTCTTATTATTTTCTAAGTGTTTACACTAAGAGAGGAAACTGTTTGGACTAATCCTATATCGATCTGTCGATCAATCTGGTTAGTCGTCTGCCGAGCAATTTCTCATTTAAGAATAGCTTGAATTCTCTTATAAATAACCAAGTAAACTGAAAGGTTTGTATTTGGTGTATTCCCCCCCCCCCCCAATACACCAAACCTTTCTCTTTCGGGACCAACAAGTGGTATCAGAGCCGGGGCTTCGGATGTGAAGAAAACTCTAGGGGTTATGACGATTCATGACCGTAATCCAAGGTGCGAGATTGACGGTCCTCTTGGTGTCATAGGTAGCCCCGTGGCCCGGGTTCGAAGGAGCGCCAGCATATGCTCTCAAGGTCTGATGCATCCTCCAGAGTACCGGGATGGTGCTAAGGGGGGGATTGTTGGGAAGTGGACTCCAGCACCTCCCGGAGGGGGGGTTCTCTGTGTATCGTACCCGAGAGAACTTATGGGAGTGCGGCCTGCCTCAGTCGAAAAGGGCCTGCACTACCATTGTTGACGAGAGGTTAAATGAATTGATTAGTACTACTCATACCAACATGGTGCATCATCTTTTCAGGTGACCCCTTAATAGAAACTTCAAGGTTAAGCGTGCTTGGCTTGGAGCAATACTATGATGGGTGACCTACTGGGAAGTGTCCTGAGTCAGCCTGTTAGTGAGGACAAAGCAGGCTGGGAAAGAAAGTGTTGTTGTGTGGGGCTAGTACGTCAATTCTGATGGGCGCTCCCGATCCAACATGGAAGATGTCTTATTTGTCAGAAGGTCAAAGCAGAACATCAACGACCCGAAGGGTTGTTGAATCAATTGGAAATTCCAGAATGGTGGCAATTTGGATTTTCTACCTGTGAAGATGACATACCCTATGGATCAGTTTGCTTGATTATATGTTCAGGAAATTGTGAGATTACATGGAGTGCCTATTTTTATCATTTCTGATCGAGACCCGAGAATCACATCACAATTTTGGAAGAGTCTACACGTGGTAATGGGCACTAAGTTTAATTTCTCGACAACATATCATACCCAAATTGATGGTCAATCTGAGAGGACCATCCAAACTTTAGAAGATATGTTGCGAATTTGTGTGATGGATATTGGAGGTAATTGGGAAACTCATTTATCGTTAATTGAGTTTGCTTACAATAACAGTTTCCAAACGAGCATTTGTGTTGCTCCTTATGAAGCTTTGTACGGAAGAAAATGTAGATCACCTCTATATTGGGATGAGGTTGGAGAAAGAAAGATATTACGTCCAGAAATATTTGAGAAACAATTGAAGTTGTTGAGAAGGTAAAACAAAGGATAAAGATGGCTCAAGATCGACAAAAATCATACGCCGGTCGAATAAGACGATAATTGTACTTCGAAGTTGGTGAAAAAGTAATTCTCAAGGTTGCACCAATGAAGGGAGTTTTAAGGTTTGGGAAGAAAGGGAAGTTAAGGCCTCGTTTTATTGGACCATTCGAGATTTTAGAACGCATAGAAGATGTCGCTTATCGTCTAGCATTATCACCAGAATTGTCAGCTGTTCACGATGTCTTTCATGTTTCGATGTGACGAAAATATCTACATGGTCCTAGTCATGTCATCTCTGATGAGAATCTCCAAATTTGTAGGGATCTGACATACGAAGAAATGTCTAGTGCAATCTTAGAGAATAAGGTACATGTTTTGAGAAATCGTGAGATACCATTAGTCAAGATTCAATGGACTAGGCACAGACCATAAGAGACTACTTGAGAAAGTGCAGAAGAAATCTTAGCTCGTTAATCCAAGTAAGTAACAAATTTACAAGATAAAATTCTTTTAAGTGGATAGGGTTGTCAAAACCCGAACCTAATAAATTATTATAATTTATATATTTGCAATTTTATATGAGTTTTACTCATGATATTTATTTATTTTATGTCAAACTTATTTTATTTTATTCAAGGTCATGCCCCTAGTCTAAGATATATGAATCAAATTTAATTAAGGACTTTAGTATTAATCTCGTAATGTAGAATTAGAATTTGAGATTTATTTTACACAACATTTAGTAACTAAGTATTTCAATATCCATATTAATAAATTTAAATTAGATAGTTGAATAAGGTGTAATTCCTTAATTGGGCTTTATGGAAATGATTAAAAATACAAGTGGACAAGAACATTTTGGGGTAGAGTCAAATAAATGGTCATTCACATTTAAAGCAACTGTAGGGTAGAAATTATCTCTTAATATTTGATGACCATCAAGAATTCAAGACATGCACTTCTCTTTCCACCTCCTAAAACAGATCTTTTTACACCGTCTAAATCATAGCCTTCAGAACGCAATAAAATCATATAAATACAAATCTCATCCTTAATCTTCATTCTTTACGGTACCTTTAAACAAAATAGAAATAGTTCTTTCTAAAGGAAATCTCTACAAGCACATTAAGTTTTCAAATCTCTCTTTATAATGTTGGAATTATATTCAATCCTCTGTAATTTTTTTTCTTTAGTAATATAAGCATGAAATCAACCATAAAAAAATAACTAAATTATTTTATCATCATTAGACTTCTAGTAATTAGTTTCATCTTTCAAGATTCATGTCATTGTATATGTATTAATATGAAACCTTCAATATAATACTTGAATAATTAGAATTTAAAACATAAGAATAGTTTCTCTTGATTCATAAAAAAAATCGAGTCTTTAATGTGTTGGTGGAGTTAGAAACGAGTTAGATCAACTCATTGAGTTGAGAGGCTATAGTCGACGGGTGAGGGAAGGAGATGGTTCAGAGTTGTTGGACTTTCAATCCGGTGTTGCTCCGGACAGCGACGACAACGGCTCTGAAGTGTTGGAGTTGCTGCTGCTGTTTTCGTGAGATGAGGATATAGGGAAGATGATGGTAGTGCTGCAAGTAAGAGAAAAGAAATGAGGAAAATAGGGTAATTTTTGGAAAACTAGATAGAGAAGAGGGAGTGGAGTATGTTCATAGGGAGAGAATATTTTTGTTGGGTTTGTGCTGCTACTACACACATTGGGGTGTTGTAGGGAAAGAAAATGAATATATTAAATAAGAGTAGATAGATGGGCTTGGATCTAAAGGTGGACTTAGCTAATTAAATTTATAATGGTTAGTTGATGGGCTTTGGTTATTATTTATAAAATGGGCCATTAACATTTCATTTTAATTATCTATTTGGGCTTTTATCATTTATTTTACCATTAGCCATTGATTAAGTAATAAATTTTATTAACACTTAATTTAAATTAGTGGATTGATTGCTTTAGTTTCTTCGTTTTTCATGTTATTACATGAACTAGATTGATGTTCATAATTAATAGATAATGTATCCAAGCGTGATGTTTTAATTATCACTTAAAAATTATTTAAGTTAAGAGTAGAATTTAAAATTTATGTAGATATATATATATATATATATATAACACTAAATTAACAATTACTTAATTTATAGACTTTTATTAACTCATTTTAATACCATATATGACCACTAGGTGCGGCGCGGCTAAGACGTGGTTAAAATTTTAATTGCTCGATTTTCAGTTCAAGGTTACGGTGTGATGATCTAATTCAGTTATGCAGTTGATTACTATTGTCCATTTTAATATTATGTATTTAGTCGTATGTGTGATTATGAAATCAGTTGGTGATGAGTATGGTCATTTTAAAACTGTCTCATGTTTCTCTCAATTCAGTTATTGCACAATATTTATGTTATGTCTCCAGGAGCCCGTAAACAGGGTTCAAAACGTCATAGTCATCGATTATTCACAGTGCAAATCAGTTATGCTATGTCATGGTACTGTATGTACTTACCGCTTTATTAACTTGGACAATGTTAGCATAAGATCCCACACTGAGTGTACTTTATGGATGTTCTTGCTCCATTTTATCATTTTCAGGTATTTGAGTTCGGAGATGTGTGGCGTGTCGAATGATGTATCGTTTCTTGTACATTATTTTTCTACAACATACTAAGCACACATTATTTTGGAAATGTTATAAAACTTTGACTCACGGTTTTTGTTTAGTGTGTATTTTACGACATCTAGATCATGATATATATGTATAATGAAAGTTTTGCTATATTGGTTTAATTTTAAATGTTTTATTTAGGTTGTACATAATATATATATATATATATATATATAATTATTATATAATTTTCCGCATTCAAAGGTTTTGAGAAAAGATCTAGTTTATTTATTTATTATTAGAGTTAAGGTGTTTCACCGGTTATCGTTTTCTCTTGAAACCCCATTTACTCTCAATGGCTTTACAGTCTTCGGGCATATCGACTAGCTCGTATACCTCCTTTCCTACTGCAGTTCAGACTCCATCACATCTTTTCAAAGTTGATAGTGTAACGCCCCAAATTTTTTCAACTTAGGGTGTGTTTTGTACACTAGATGAAGACACATAAGATAAATAATCTGCCTTGATCTATTGTTTGGTAGCAAAAAGGGTTAATATGCCAGACCCGTCAGAAAAGTGTTGGCCCTCCACTAATTCACTGTTTGAAGCTTAATAATAATGAGACCACTTTGGAATGATAATTTGTAGTGATTCAACAGTGCCACACATAATTTTCTACAACCTGCAACCAACCTCGTTTCTCACACTACCATTCTCACAAATCGAGACGCTTGTTGGGAACCCCATGAATTTATATTTGTTTTGATGATGTTCCTCGAAA